>PVIH01005601.1:39136-122031 GCA_004025045.1 Sigmodon hispidus
TTTGTGCCTTTTTTATTGCTTCTATTTCAGCTTTTAGTTCCTGGCATGTTTCTTTCATAGATTTGTTCATCTCTTCCAATTTTTTGTTTGTATTTTCTTCTATTTCTTTAAGGCTATTTTTCATATCTTCTTTGAGAGCTTCGATGATCATCAAAAAGGAATTTTTGGTGTTGCTTCCTTCTGTTTCCTCTTCATTGCTTAGTTCAGGTCTTGTATTTGTAAGATCGTCACTTTCTTCTGGAGTTACCTTGTTGTTCTTTGTATTATGTAAGTTTTTGCACTGACGTTTGCCCATGGCTTCAGTGGTTCACGATTAGATGGCTCCTGGTCAGTTGTGGCACTCGGGCTTGTGCGCCTCCTGTCACCTCTCTGGACAGGGTCTGAGTCTGTCCTTCAGGGACCCCAGCCGTTATCTCTTCGCTCAATTGGAGGTGGATGTGGGTAGCCATGCAAATTCCCTCAGCAGCAGCTGTGGGTATGGTGACAGGCAGCCTTTATCTGAGCCTGCTACAGAGTGCACTGGGAGTCGCTCTCTACATTGACATATTTTTATTTCTTCATGTCACAACTTCAAACATGGCTGTAGAGACTAATACACCAATGCATTAATTACTAAACATGAGGTGACAAGTTGCATGCAAATGACTTAGGCTGCAGAAAGTGTATAAAAGCTGGTGGGAGATTAAAAGTAGCTTCTATTTTCAGAAAACTTCCTTCAGAAAAAGAACCTAGGGTAGTGGGAGAGGGCCTGTTGATACCAGTCCCAAAGGAATAAAACTGTAAGACCATGAAGAGATAGAAAGAAAAAGGCTTTAATGTAGGACATGGTAGAAGACACTGATTCTACACTGGGTATTTTGGTGCCAGTTTTCCAGATAGCAGACTAATCAAAATTCTGGCTGTGACTGGTTTACACAGTAAGTGGTTTTGTTTGTTTGTTTAATACACTTTTTTCCCCTTTGTGTTTTCAAGTCAAGCCAATTTAATTTGTTTCTTCCAATCCACATAATGCATAAGCAGCATGAGACTTTTAGAACTTCTAGCTGAGCTATCCCTGTCCATGCCACCATTCTCTACTACTGCTTCTGGCTTACCTGTCAAGAATAGACCACCACCTGCTGAGTCTTAAGATCTTTGCTCATGACTCACCTTCCTTGGCTTCTGTATAGTGTACAATTCTGCTCCCTGCCATCTTCTGTGACCCTCCTTTTCTCTTGGATTTGGAGTTTGTGCACTAGGTTAATCACTTGGTCTTCATCACTATGTATTTTTTCTTAATCTTTTGAGCAAATGTTTTTAAATATTTGTTTACCTTCTTATATTTCACTAAATTTTTTTATTCACATGCAAAATGTAGATTGTAAAAATTTTGAATGACACAATTCAATACATATGTATATTAAATTTTAAATCAGAAATTATTTCTTGAAAAATATTTACTATTTGTGTGCCGCGCCAAATCCCGACCAGCAGGAAAAGACACAACACCAGGATTCTTCTGTGGTAATTGATCAGGTCCTTTATTAATACAGCGTTTTCTTGCAGCAGTAGCCCCGGTCCCAACCTGTGCAGCCAGTTTTAAGCTCAAAGTCCTTCATTCAGCTAATGCCGCGTGGGCTTTCACCATAGGGCCACACACATGGAAGCAAGCTAGTCAATTCAGCACACAGTTAATTATTACTAGAAGCATTCGCCATTAGGAGAGCAGGAGACAGGAGCCAGCGCCATCTTTAAGGTACGGCAGCTCCCAACATATTTCTTCATATAAAGAATGTTTAAAACCCTTTTGTTTACTTTTTGAGACATACTGCACATAATCATCCTCCAGTTCTGCACACCAGAACACTTATCTAACTTTAAATTCATGCTTATTTACCAATCCTATACCTAGATCCACCTACTGCCCTAGCCTTAAACAACCACTAGTTTACTCTTTCATAAACTCAATGATTTGAATTCCCTAGAAGAGTGAGATCCTGGGGTGATTGTTTTTATTTGAATAGTTTATTTCACTTAGCATGATAACCTCCATTCATGTCACAAATGACAAGCATTTTGTGATAGACTTAAATTTTATTGTGTGTCCATGCCACATTCTCATTTTTCATTCATAGATACCAAACTGATTTCTTTTATAGGCTTTTGTATATGGTGCTAAAATAAACTTGGAAGCTTAGGTGTCTGTTTAAGCTTATGTATTCATTTTCCTTTAATATGTAACAGTAATAGACTGATTAGGTCATATTGTTTTTCTACTTTTGATAAATTTTAGAGTTGTTTTTCCTTCCTGTCTTTTTTTTCATAGTTTTCACAGCAATGTGCATTGCTTCACTTCAGAATCAGTTCCTGTGTTGTACTAAATAAACATTTCTCATCAACTTGAGAACTCTACTGTATATCTTCAGCTCTAGATTTTCAAACAAGCTCCTCTTTCATCTTCACTCCCTGCACTAAATTATGCTGTCCAATAGTCTTCAACAATTCTAAGATGACAAGGTTTCTTCTCACCTCCCCTTTCACCTAAAGAGTCTTTTCCTTGTCTCTCTTAGTGAACTCATATGTTCAAGGAAACGTCACTATGCTTTCTTCGCAGTTAAATCATGTAGTATTGTTGTTTTCTCAAATTTTACATCCTCTTATTATTAATATAAGATTCATATTTTTTGGTAATCATTTCAGTATATCTTCCAGAGTTGAAGCTTTAATTTTAGGATGGTAAATACTAAATTTCAAAAAACTTTCCATACCTAGCAACTGGAATAAAACTTCACATCTCATCACATAGTTACTGAATCATCTCATAATATAAAAGGAGTACAGTACTGTATCTTCTTGCTCACATTCTTATTTTTATTTAATTTTTATTTTTATAAAATAAAGTCTCATTTTTTATCCATGTATTCCCTTGTTCCAACTTCCTTCCCCCACCTGACCCCTCCCAGTCAGTCTTCAGCCTCCCTCCTCCCCATCCCCTCATCCCCTCCCCAGAATGGGCAAGAGGTCCCCAGGTGGATTAGCTCAGCATTGACTCCAGAAAAGTCCAATTTCCTCATGCTAATATCAAGACTGGGTTAGGTGTTCCTCTGGAGGAAATGGGCTCCAAGGTGCCAGTCCATGCACAGATACACAGTCTGAACCCACCCGCTTGAGGCTCCACATATGGCCCATGCAAGTGGGCAGTTGCTTATCTTTGGAGGGCTTAGGTCCTTTTCCAGTTGATTCAGTTAGCTCTCCAGAGCTCCAGCCAGCCATCACTGTGGGAATTTTCCTCGTAGTCTCTATCCTCTTCCTCTTATAGAACCTCCTTCCTCGCTATCACCTGGACCAGGGACTTAGCCCAGTGCTCAGCCATGTATCCCTGCCTCTACCTCTATCCCTTGTTGGATGTAAATTCTGTGATGACACTTAGGGTGGTTATTCATTTGATTATGGGGGAAGTCCTGTTTAGACAGCACCTTCACTATTGGTTGGTTGGAGACCTAGACAAGGGCATCCTGTGAGTTCTTGGAGGTTTCCAAATTCCCATGCCCACTACTTATCCCTTACCACCTTCTCCCAGTTATCCCTCAGCCTCTACCTTTCCTTTTCATTCTTCCCATCTTTTCACTCCCCAGAGACGGCAAGGTATTCCAAGGTGAGACAATTTGTTCTGGCATATCCAGTTGAGGTAGTATCAGTCCTTCACCTATGTATCAAGGCTGAGCATGGTGTTTTCCCACTATGCATGAGATTCCAGAAACCAATTTATTGACCCCGGATAGACTTTGATCTGATTATAATAGGCTCCAGAAACTGCCCATGCCCTTTAGACTGTCATCCACATTCAGAGGGTGCAGATCCATTCCTTGAAGGCTTTTCAGGTGTATTTCAGAGTCTCTGAGCTCCAGATAGCACAGGACTGCATACTCTATGGGTCTCCCCATCATGATCCTGACTCCTCCACTCATGAGATCTCTCCTCCCTCTCTTCAGCTGGACTAGTAGTTCAGCCCATAGAATTTTGCTCCATTAGATATCTTGGTGTTCTCTTTCTCCTCAGAGTTTACATTGTTTTTCAGAAGGCCAAAACTGTTCCAACAAAGAATGCAAGTGCTGAAAATATTTTCCTTACAAGGTTGAAGGATCAAAATGTTTGGTCCTTCTACTGCTTGGTTTATTATTCAATAGCATTAGCCACCCTCTCCGAGACTTTTTAGTGTTTCTCATGTGTCCTCACAATCCTTCTCCTTTCACACTTAGCAGTCAATATTGTCTTGTGCTATTCACAAGAAACACTGGACTTCTTCATCCCTGAGACTGGCTGGCTTTCTCTCTGTCATAAACAAATAGGTAAACAGGAAGAATTAGAGATGTGAATTTTAATGGTGCCAGAAGCTGGGTTAATAAATTGAGCAAACTATTGGGTTAAATCAGTAACTTTCTTCTTGACTGGGTCTTTTGGGATTTTATATTTTACATAGTTAATTTCATTTATGATGAAATCATTTAAAACAAATTTAAACAAGCAAAATTCATACTTGAGTCCTTACTTTAAGAAAAAGAAAAATACAACTGCAAACATTATAAATTGCCGGTCTTTTGCCAAGTGATATATTAAGCCTCTGACTTTGAATCAGCCTTTTAAAAATGTCATATAAGAAGGTATATGGTTTGGTCTGAGCCAGGTAGATTGAAGAAAGGTTGTAGCAGCACCCAAGTTTCCTGGTTGAGCAGCTCAGTATCGTATACAAGAAATACATGATGATGAAAGAGTATTGTCTTAGCAATGGGATTTCTTCCAATGATACTGCTGAATAATTCCAATGAAATGGCTGTGGTAAAATGTGCAATGCTTTACCACAATGAAATGAAGAATAGTAAAGTTTTACCAGTGGCCTTGGTGACATAGCACAACATTACAAACAGAATTATATAGCTCTTAATGATTGCAGGTCCTATGACTCAGTAAATCCACCACACTTTCTAGTACTTGTTATTTACAGTTTCATCAGCTGACATCCATATTATGTGATTTAATACCCAAGTATGCAAGAAAATGAGAATATATGTGTATAATACATATAGTGAGAACATATATCATATATATGGTAAATTAAGAAGAATGATTTCTATGATAATGATGGAAATGCTCATCATAGATGCATTCATAGGGCAGTGGTACTTTGAATGAAATTGGCCTTCATAATCTGATAGTGAGTGGCACTATTAGGGGCTTTGGCTGTTTGGGAGTGGTAATGTACTTGTTGGAGAAAGTGTGTCACTGTGGGAATAATCTTTGAGGTTTCCTAAGCTCAGGATATCACCCAGTGAGTCAATTGATTTCCTGTAGCCTTCAAGGTGAAGAACTCTCAGCTACTACTTCAGTACCATGTCTGCCATGCCATGCTCCTTGCCAGAATAATAATAGATTGAACCTCAGAAGCTATACGTTAGCCCCTAATTAAATGTTTACTTTATAAGAGTTGCAGTGGTCATGGTATCTCTTTATAGCAATGTAAACCCTAACTAGGACAGGGTTATAAACTTGGCTATTTTTTTTGTATGATGTCTTTAACTTTGTTGAGTTTCAGGCATAGCTCCTGAAGCATTCCTGATGGGTTCAGGGCAACACTATGACCCTCCTTTCTCCCCCTTACATTCTCTTTTCCTTTCCCCTCTGCATCCTCACTTTCTATCTCCACCTCTGTCTCTTCTTGTGGTCTGGTTCCACTCTGTAGCCTTGATTGAGCTGGAAGTCACTGTACAAAGGAGGCTGCTTCAGACTTGCAGTGATTCCCCCCGCCCCATGAGGCTGAGTCCTGGGACTACTGGCAGATTTACATTACAGACTCAGCCTCTTTTTTTTTTTTCCCCTCTTCCATTAGAGTTTCCCTTAGAATGGAAAAAAAGTGATCTATTTTCAGAACAATTATGTTAAACATTATAGCCTAAGTAAAGTTCAAGTAAATTGAGTGTTCTGTGGTTTGTAAATTATTTATGTCCTCCACCAGTACCACTCACAAAGAAATTTCAGAGGGAAGAAAAGCTACATAACCTACCAGTGTTCACTGTCAAAACTAATAGGTGGCAGTGTGGCAGTGGTCGTGTAAAAAGGGGCGGGGGCTCATTTATTTATCACTCTGTCATTTTGTTCGTTCACTTGTCATTATGAATTTGGAACACTTGAGTGATATTTGTATTGACACAAGCATGAGCCCCACATGGTATTTTTACACAGGACTTCTGTCTAGGGACATCCAAACACTGAATATTATAGACATATATTGTTAATACTGTCAGTTTATACTTCTAAGACGGTAAGGAACGAAGGTGAATTTAATAATGTGTCTTAAAAAAAAAAAAAAAAAAAAAAAAAAAAACCTTTCAGGGAAACACTAAAACAAACTTGGAGTGAAGAGGCCAAAATGGTGACTGTGTCTTCATGCAGACTTTAAGTGATAGAAAATGCCTTGAGGAGTATTTTCTTCCTGTTAACAGCCAGTTCGGCTTTCAAGTGATTTATTTTTCTTGAAGCTAGAACAGGTGTGGTCTATCTTTGCCAAAGTCCTCCAAAAGTTCATACCTGCCTCAGGCTTCAGGTTTCAGGGCTGTTTAGTAAGACTGTTGAGTAGCATGCAATCTAAGAACTCCCTTATCACAATGGTACAGAAGGGACTTTGCAGCACAGCCTTTTCCAAATACTCTTTGCTGTCTAATTTGGAGCCACTGAATTTTCGATTTTATGGGGTACTGATAGGATTGTTTTTTTTTTTCATAAGAAAACTATCTTCTTGTCACAAATTTTGACAAAATGAGGGTTAAAGTTTATGTATATACACAAGGCACAAACTGAGTGGCTTCCATTTTAATTTTTCAAATGTCAGTGCAGGCCAAGGACTAAACATGGTCCTTTTCAAAACTCAGAGTCGTTGTTATTATAGTAATAGGGAGAAAATCTGGAGGTCAGAAGGAGAGCGTCATTTTGCTGTTTGAAATGCTACGTTTTGCCATGAACTCTACAAGAAAATAAATAGAAGTAGGTCAAAGGGAAAAAAACCGCAACGTTTCCATATTCCAAATCAGGAATCTCACCTTAGGTCAGATACCATTTATTGAAAATGCCTGACTTTGTGAAACAACTCACATAATGGCCTTATTTTCTTTTAAAAATATACACTATGCCACACAGGTACATTTATGCTATGCCTGGTCTATTTGACCTGTTCTTCTGAAGGTGCCGCAGGACAGTCACGTGCTCAGAGGTAATTGGAGCTGATCATTTTGCTGACCCTAACTGCTGTAAACGGCTACACGAAACGAAGGGAGGGGGATCAACAGAGCTCAAGTTTTGAAGTGAAATTTTATCTTATTTCTGGCACCGTGAAAACTAACCTGATCTTTATCTATCTAAGAAAAAACATTCCTGTGTGACCGGCCAGCATAACTCCTGACGATTTCCACATACCTCTCGGCAGCTATGAAAGCCCCATTGTATGAAAGTTTGAGATCAACAGGATATTTAAGGCCAGTTACTGTGATCAGGTTCATCTGTAAATTGCACTTTTGTTTTTAAAATCTCTAAAGGATCGCTCAGTGCTCTTCACATTTGTTCGATTTTCCTCCCTTAGGCAGATAACAAGCCATGAACCAAGGGAAAAGAAGAAAAACATATTATTAAAATACACTTGTCTATTGTTGTAAATGGAGGAGTCTCAGCTGAGAGTCAACCACTCTGAGTTTCAACTCCTTTATGCTAATGGTGACCTGGGAATGGTTAGCTTTGTGTTTTTACCAAAGACACCTAACATCATAGAAACTCCTGTTATTTAAATGATCCCCAAGTCACTTATCTGTACCATGTCTGGAGCTAAATTTTTTCCAGTTTTGATACTCTTGATTTCTACAAAAATACTGCAAGTTCCCACTTAAATGTAGAATACATAAAGTGAATGAATGAATGGATGGATGGATGAAAGACAGAGAAAGGGAGAGAGAAACACACACACACAAAAAAGGAAAACTTAGAAGAACAGAATCGAATGGTGATTGTCAGGGAGTGGACATTGGTGGATGGAAAAAGAGGCAGTATGACAATGAACAATGATACAAGCTCTTAGCTACATGATAACTATACAGCACCACTACAAATTAATATTCACTTATACACAACAAATTTGCAGAGAATAGATCCCAAGTGTTTCCACCACATCTGTAAAGAAGAATGACTATGTGGCTGATAAATATTCTAGTATACTTTTTATTGCAGTGATAATTTCCCCCATATAAAAGTGTATCAGACAAATTTTATGCCTTAATATACACAATTTTATGTCATTCTTTCTTCAATAAAGCCGAAAAGGTACTGAAAATGTGTTGGCACAAGCTCTGAGGTTTGATCTTTAGAGTCATGTTTTCATATAAACTTTACAGTGAGCTATTAGTTTTCAGGAGGTGCAGACTGACACAAACATAACGATGTGCATGTATCAGGATGGTACTGAGGCCATAGATCAATTTTTAAAGTACTGACAGATTTAAGCATTTTGTCTTTTAACCAATAAAGAGGTTTATATAGCTCCATTTAAAAAATCTTCCTTAGTTTTCTCAGGAATGTTTCATAGATTTCTATGAAGAAGATATGTATACCTTATGAATATCTGGTAAAATTTAAGTCTCATCTTTAAATTCCATTTATTTGTTACATACACATGCACAATTAACTTTTTGTTGACAGTATATTCATTTATCTCTTCTGGGATCACTTATTTATTTGAATAATTTATATAGGTTTAGATTTTCTCTACATAGTCATGTTCTTTTAAATAACAGTCCTTTTGTTTTTCCCTCTGAACTATTTTACTTGATGCACACAAATGTAAAATGCTGATAACAAAATTTTTCTATGTGTATCTATATGTGTGCATGTATGTGAGTGAGTGTGTGTACGTATAATATATGTCTATTTGGTGTATGGTTATGGGGTAGAGGTATATGTGAGTTGTAATGCATATATCTATGTATGCAAAGAGGCCAGAGAAGGATGTTAGGTGTCCTGACCCTTCACACTCTAGGTCTTATTTCTTGGAAACAGAACCTCTTACTGGAATTATACCTTGGCTAGCAGCCAGCAATGCCAAGAAATCTTCTGTGTTCATCCCCCACAATACTTGGGTTACAGGTGCACTCAGCCATGCCAGGATTTTGATGTTGTTGCTTGGATGGTGTGATCTGAACTTGGCACATTAAGCTTACCTTACATTACTTACTCATCTCTCCAGCCCCTGACAACTCCCTTTTGAATTGCTTATTTTGATTTTTAAGTGCCCCTTTGTTTCTTTAAATACTTCTTACATTAATTTTTATGAGTCTGATATTACTATAAATTGAGCACTAGTCTTTTTGTTAATGTTTTTATAGGATTAATTTTCTATTTTTTTTACTTTTGACTACAAGTATGTGATGGGCTTGTCTGTGTGTGTGTGTGTCTGTGTGTGTGTGTGTAAATAGAATATTATTGGCTTGTTTTGGAAATGAATTTCATGCCCCAAAAAATAACGATACAGTTGTTGTCAACTTTATTTTACAATTCTAAGAAAATAATTGTGAACAAAGATAAATGAAAGAATAGAGTGAATTTGTAAGTGATTAGGAGTATAGCTCTTTAACAGGAAAATGAAGCAAGAGTAGGTGGTGAGACAGTACAATTAGGAGAACCCATGAACTGTTTTATTTACTAGATCTACCAGGAAGAATCATACCAGCAACCATTGGTTGTATACTATGAAGTCATGAAAAATATGTGGACTGGTTCATAGAAAAGAGAAATGAGAGCCTTGTCTAGGTCTCACCAGAATGAAGAATTAAATGCCTCATTTCTTGGACTGTGGGATTCTGCTATGAATTTATCTCCTATTCTACTTGGAATGAAGAGACAGGGTATTAGGTGAAAGCAAATTACAGTTTTCAATGCATGTCTATTCCCGTTGGTAAAATGAAACAGAATTTTGCTCTTTTGTTACAATAGCGTACTCTCCTTCATAGGATTATTGAGCAACAGAAGATACATATCTTCTGTAATTCAAATCCATAAGATTGAATATGTCCCTCACATAACCTAATATCTGGGGGCCTCAGAGAAGCTTGCAGGGGAAATGAATTTCTTGCAGATCAATTGTTCTAAGTACAAAACCAGGCTGTCTGGAATGCTGCTCATTGAAGCTATAATGTAAACACAAATATGAAAACTTACATTGGTTTAGTTTCCTCCTATGTAAAGTAAGTAAAGATAATATTAGTTCTTTTTTTTCATGAGTTTTTGCTTTTTATTTTAAGATGACCAACTAAGAATCATTTTAAGTGTGGGAGAATGAATTATTCAAGATCAATGTTTAATTGTTCAGCCAGGCATGGTGGCTCATGCTGTAATCCCAACACAAGAGAAATAAAGGATCAGGAATTTGAGAACATCATGGGAAGGATACATGAGACTGCTTCATACAAACAAAAATTATAATCACCTAAACTTTTGCAAGATTTGAATACAATTTCTTTTTTAAGAAACTTATTAACTTCTGAATCTTAAAGTAAAATGAGTTTAAGCTGGGCACAGAAGTTCCACTTGCTAGAGCTCAGGAGTTCAAGGCAGTTTCAACAGTGAGATGCGCATCTTAAAAAAAACCACCTAAAACAAAATCCCCATTTCTATTTGTTTATATAGTTTATATAATCACTGAGTAAGCTTTCTAAACTTAAATTAAGTTTAGAAATTCATTTGCCACTTTCCTTTCTCTAGCTCCAGAGCTGACAGGCTCTTTGGTAGCTACACAGCAGTTTCCAGTCACATTCTGAGCATCTCATCCATGTTGGAGACTCACTATCTAACCAAGGGTAGCAGAACTTCCCTGAGGCTACATCATCCAATGAGCCAGAGCTCTTTAGCATCTGTTCTCAGGGAACTAATCAATCCTCTATACTTGCCCTTCATTCTGGCAAAACAGGAAAGAAAAAAAATCCGGGAAGATGGACAGTAAAAATATGCTATAAAGTAGTTAAAATTAGTGTGGACAGTGGTGGCATAAGCCTTTAATCACAGCTTTTGCGAGGCAGAGGTGGATCTCTGAGTTTGGGGACAGCCTGCTCTACAGAGTGAATTCTACGACAGCCAGGGCCACACAAAAAACCTGCCTCAAAACAAACACACAAAAAACAAAAGGAGGGGGTGATTTTAAGTTATTATTTTAAAAAATCACCTTTCTGAAGACTGTTACCATCTGAATTTTTGAGACATATACCTGAGAAGGTTCAGTTCCTCTGTGCAGTTTTGGTGCCTGTGATTTAATTTCAGATCTGACCACACTGACAGCTACTATCAAACCCAAGGATTTGAGACCCACAAGAAGCCTCATTTCAATCCGCCTGGTTCTCAACACTTCTGCTTTACTGGAAAGGAGTTCCGGAGCTATAATAATTAAGGTTTACATCTGTAGGTTTTAGAATTTTCTTATCTGACATATTCACCACCCAACCAGGAGCAAGTCCAAAAAAAAATCTGCCTAGGATCCTTCCGAGCACTGAACATTCTGAAGAGTTCATCTTTCGTGATATCAAGAAGAACGTAGCCACACTTCATGGCAAGTTCAAGTCTTGCTTCAGGAAACTTGGCAGGGTCAGCCAGGTACCCCCGCTATTTTGCATCAGTGTAATATGGCACCAGTGCTTCCGGTGGGAGCATCCGCTTTGCAATGGGCTGTCCCTGCAGAAAGAATGGAACAGGCTTGCACAGAATTTCCAGACTTCTTGGGTCATAGAATCCTGTAGTAACAACACCACCATTTTTTTTTTCAATTGCAGCAATGGCTAATTCTGAAGCCAACTGCACCTCAACATTAATTTTTGCTTGAAAAGTATCAGCACCCTCTTCAACCAGCTGGACCCCATAATCCCTTTTAAGTGGTTGGATGGTCACACCTCACCCATTGACAAGCTGGGTTAAGTCAATAGGTTGAGTTGGATCAACTCGACCTTAGTCAATGAGATACTGTAGTCTCCTGAGACTCAAGGACTGATACTGATGTCTGAAACTATGTCCTTCATTAAATCCGTATTTTGGAATTCGGATGTAAAATGGAGTCTGCCCTCCCTCAAAGCCCAGCCGGAGCAGAGTTCCTCTCTGTCTTTCTCCTTTATGGCCTCTGCCACATTTCCTACCTCTTCTCCGATCTCTTGGACGTCTTTCCCGTTTTTGAGAATTAGGGTTGGGCTTCAGGTTGTTCAGGCTCACTCGTGGCAGGGACTGGAGCAGGTTCAGGCTGGTCCCACAGCCCTGTACCACACCAGCCATGACCCACGGTCTGATCAAGGACGCCCTGACAGCATTGCTTTATTAGATCGTTCTTAAAGATACATTTCAGCTTCACATATGAAGTTATTGGAAAGTGCCTAAAATATACAGAATGTGTGAAAATATTTTTGTTGTAATCCTTGACAGCATCATCACTTAAGTACAGACCTCTCTTTAAGTGTCAGGTCCCTAGAAATGAGTTACTGTAGACTCTAAGTGGCAGCTCACTGTTGACAATGTCTCAGCATCACCACACAGCCTGGTCATTTTGTCACCATCGACATATAGGGAACACCAATGAATCAGAAGTACAACAATGTAAAATCCACCCTTTATTTACTGTTGTGGGAATTCCTTCAATTCAAACAATGACTTCTGGGGTGTCTAGCCCAACGGGCATGGTCTTGTCTCTGTGTGTGACCACTCAGAGGAGAGAGAAAGGGGTTGTGCTCTCTCTTGGGTGGGAAAGACTGGGAAAGGCAGCATGGAGCAGCTTGCAGTTGCTTCCCATCACCCTTGGGCAGAACAGAGGACATTGACAGTTTGTTAAGTAGAGGTGTTTATTTTGTGCTATATCTGTGAGTGTACGATTCCCATTTTAATATATTCTTGAGCTCCTTTAACAGACTCTTGTGGGTTCACATAACAATTTATTATGACAGTTAGCTTCTTTCATCCCAAAGACCTGATAACAACAGAGAAAAATTACTGATGTAGGAAGTCCCTGACATCCACTACAAATATTGTATTTGGGTCTCTCATATTGTAACTATGACTTTGAAATTTTTGGAAATTTGTTCTTGGGCATGAATTTAAGCAAGAAGTCAAATACTTCCTATCACTTTAGGTATGGTTGCACATGCTTGTACTCCCAAAGCTGGGATGTCTGAGACTGGCCTGTGAGCAACACTAGAAGGAAGCTCAAAACTACTTCTTGTTTTTAAATTCATTATGATATGGCATAAGAAAGTCATTTGTATTTATATTGTGATATATAACTCAAAGGTAAATATTTTTAAAAATACAATGTGTTAATTACAGGCACCATTATATGAAAAATCAAGGAAATTTATTTCTCTTCTTTCAGTCAATATTCTATGTTTTCCCATTGAGACCATTCTTTGTGTACATCCCCACTGAGATTATGGTAACCATCCAGATCATTTCATAATTTCAATTATTTGAAGATTTTTTTTCTGTAACAAAATCATGCAATATTTGCCTTTTGTGCTTGGCTTATCTTACTTAGGACAGTGTTCTGAGGTTCATATGTGATTAGCCTCTCAGACATAGGTGGCTACATTTTCTCTCTTTGTTCCGTCCTTAAATAAATTGCTTCCATGTCCTGACTGTTGTGAACAGCAATACAATGAACACAAGTATGTATTTATCTCTTGACAATATTGCTTTCAATTGATATATATAGATACTCAAAAGTGGGATTCTATATCATATGGTTACCTCATTTTTTTCATAGTAGTTGGCTGTGCTCTTTACATGACCAGCAACAGTGAGCAGAGGCTTCTTTACTCTGTACCCTCTCTGCTCATCTGTCAAACATTTTGCTATCAGTAACTTTAATAGCTAAGGGACAATATTATTTTGAGGTTTTATCTGCAATTTTTGATCATCAGTGTTAATAGATTTGTTCATGTATCACATCTGTGGTTATTGCTTCTCTTCCTGTGAGGTGTGCTTAAGAAGATTATGTCCTTTGTCTATTTTTAATTGAGATTTTTTTCTTGCTATTAAGTTGTTTGAATTGCTCATGCATTTTTAATTATCCTCATATCAGACTATGGTTTGGAAATATTTTATCTCAAACAAAAGTTTTATTTTTTTTTTACTTCACCAATAAATACACACAATTTTTCTGCATTATTTAGGAGGCTAAGTTTTTATTCAGCCAGCCTACAGAGTACCAGAATAGTTAATCATGTGAATTTCGATTCCATAGAAATTTTATTCTTAAAAAAGCAAAATAAGTTTTTAAAGATTTCATTTTCTCAGTTATTTGCCATTATTTTAATCTTAATTTTATCTTCACATAAACATTTTTTATATATTTCAAGAGTCTATTTTGGGAGCAAAAGTTGTATTATTTTGTATTTGTTACTTTTAAGTATTCCCAAATATTTTCTCAAGCCATATTTCAATCCCTTGCATGGCCTTTGCCATTCTCTGTCTTTTCCTTTATTTATCAGACTTTCTCTTCTC
This sequence comes from Sigmodon hispidus, assembly GCA_004025045.1. Classification (NCBI taxonomy): domain Eukaryota; kingdom Metazoa; phylum Chordata; class Mammalia; order Rodentia; family Cricetidae; genus Sigmodon; species Sigmodon hispidus. The sequence goes on from PVIH01005601.1 coordinate 53,672, forward strand.
CATTAAATGCATAGTGGAAAGTACAGCAGGATGTGCGGATGAAAGGTTAATGGATGTATTGTCAAAGTCATGGGCAAGAAACATCATATAGGGCTGAGGGTGTAGTTCAAAGGTATCACTCTCACCTTGTTTGAACCTCAGCAGTGCACTTTTTTAAAATCATACATATCATACAGCATTTGAATAAGTATTCAATTTTTTTATTGTGTTGTAGCCAAAAGTTTCTGTCCATTCAGCCAGAGGTTCAGGCTTGCAGTCCCACAGCCACTTAGTCCCAAATAATGACTCTGATGCTTATATTAATTACAGACTGTTCAGGCTATGATTCAGGCTTATGCTAGCTAGCTCTTCTACCTTAATTCAACCCATTTCTACTAATCTATATTTTGCCATGTGGCCCATGTCTTATCTGTACTTTTATATCTTGTTCTCTCAGTGGCAGCTTGGAACATCTCTGTCTGATTCTACCTTCCTTCTACTTTTCCTATGCTTAGATTTTTGGCCTGCCTAAAAGCTGCTTTGCCATAGGCCAAAAAAGTTTCTTTATTTTCTAATGATAATTCACACCATACAGTAAAACATCCCACATCGCTGTAGATTTAAAAAAAAAAAACCTGAGGTCCAGAGAAATTAAAGAACTCTATTATCCTATGAAATCAGAGATAGAATTAAATTTTGAGTATTCCATACAAGTAAATCAAAATTCCAAATCAGACTTGCTTGGAGTGGATGCTGAACTAATCCACCTTAGGACCACTTGCCCTTTTGGGGGAGGAGAGGAGAGCATGGTGAGAAGAGAAATTGACCAGGAAGGGTCAAGAGGGAGAAGGGAGTTTGAACATGGGGATACATGGATAAAAAAATGAGACTTTATTCTATAAAAAATAAAAATAAATGATTTGAAAGGAACAAAAGAAAAATTCTCAATAGATGACAATAATAACATTTTCTTTAGGATACATTTATTTTATACATTACATAATACTTGTCACATGTTCCCTAAAAAATTGTAAATGACTCTACTATTCAAATATATGTATAAGACATACCCATACATTGATTAAAAAGAAAGAAATAGGTTCCCAGAGTACAATGAGAAAAGGTTTAAAGTGTGTTTGAGAGAGTCAGAGAATCAGACATATGTTTAAGAATTTCTTTTTTTTACACTTTTACCCTACATGCCAATGCAAACAAATAAAGAGATATACTTTATTCCAGAGAGCATTATCTGCTTATTTTATGGAACATATTGAGTCTGTCTCAGTTTGGACTGAGAAGTTCAGTTAGTTAACAAGTGTTATTTATGCTCCTGTTGCATGGTCCTGCACTATTTTTAAACTATTAGAAAAAAATCTCAACTTATGTTGTCCCTAGATACTACCTTTTAATACCTTCATTCTCCTATATTGTTCATTACATGGACGTTGAAAGTACACAAGTTCTATTCAAATAAGTAAAGGCCACACAATAACTTTTAAATGTATTTTAGTACTACAGTCTTGTTTCTTCACAAATCTTTGCATATGTCACCATAAAGCTTATTTTATGTCATAAAACCTGCCCTGTGGTGCCTCTATGGAGGTTCAAACATTGGGCATGCGAAAGAGGTGGCTTCTGGGAACATCTAGCAAATGCCCATTATCTTTAAAAAGATGCTGCAAAAACCCCAGGCTGTCAAAGACCATGGATTGAGCTCAGGGTTTCTGTTCTTGGTTATACCTCCCCATAAGAAGCCTTTGCCACAATTCTTATTAAAAATTATAGAGAACTGAGGCAGAAACATAGAGAAGCTGTGCTTGATGACTAGCTCAAAGATATTGTTGGATGATAAAAGATTTCTAATACTAGTAATATTTGATGTGTATTTTTATTTTAACTTGAGCATGACTAATATGTGTAATAACAGAAAATATCTTAGGGACAGAAATAAATATCCTTTCTCAGATAATTGTTTGTAAATGTAACACACATATATAGATATGCCATATTTCTTGGAGGTAAAATATTAGATTTAAACTACAGCCTGCCACTTATAGCTATGTGACCTTGTAAAAATATTTTCATAACCCTATGCAAAATAAAATAAATGACACTGACTTTTCTAATCATTTGTAGTGAATATCACTGAGCACAGAACATTAACTATCTACTAAATCATAGTACAAGTGTCAATTCTTCTCATATTATTGGTGACTAGCATTTGGGCCTGAACTCTTGTTCAACACACTTATTTTCCTCATTTCTACATCTGTCAATCTAACACAATTGATTCTCTAAAGAAAGAGTTCTAACTATAGAACCTACCCAATTGTCTGAACTCAATATTTCTAAGTAAAATTCAAAATTAAATAGATTTTTGTTCAAAGCTTTTTCCTACTTCCTGAAGCTTAATAATACCATCTACAGAATCTGAGAGTATTACCAGTGTTTCCTTTTGTTTGTTTGGTTGATTGGTTTTGTTGTTTGAAGAACTCAACCATACAGAGAGACAATGGAGAGATTTTCTTTAGTCAGTGAGGCAAAAGAAAAGAGAAAGGATGCCTAAAAGTCAATCAAGAGAAAATAGACTTAAATCCATGTCTATACCCCTCCCCACAAAACAAAGAGAATTATATATAGTTTAGGGAAAAAGAAAAGAATTTGGTTGAAGGACATTCTCTCTATTGACTGTTGACTTTGCTAGTGTTGCTACTATAACAGTTACTTGAGATTTCCAACTTGAGAAAACAGAAAAGCCTGTTTTGATTTGTAGCTTTGAAATTCTCAGTTTTCTCGGGTATGTGAAGCAAAGTCACACTGTCAGGAGTGTGCAGTTGACATGTACTTACCTCATGGATAGGAAGCAAGACACCAATAAGAATTAATAATCTCATTTTAGGAACTGTTCTAGTAACTGGAAGACCTCCCCCAATCCCATATATTATAGATTCCAGGACATTACAACACGAATGCATTCTGGGGACTCTGGGGCCCTTAGGAGACAATACAGATCTAAGAGACAAAAATAGTATTTTTTGACTTGAGTTCATTTTAAAAATGTGCAAATCAGGTTGTACTTAACTTTATCTTGGCACTTTTTTTCCTTATTATATAGATTAATAGATAGATTAAGAAGGAGCGCCCTCAGAAGGTGGCCAGTGAGAAACACCCATAGATTTTTGTAGATTCTTATCTAAATCTTGTGGGAGTGTGAAATTCAAGTTCAAGCCCTTTAAGAACATATTGAGGCACCACATTCCCAGTACTTCTCTCCACTGGGAAAAGAAATACCCATGGAGAAAATTTCTCATGTACTCATTGCCAAAATACCATACTCCAAGCTCCCACAGTGCTCCCTTCTATGAGGAATTCCAATTTGCTTCAAAAATAAACCTAGTACTTACATGGAAAAAAATCCATTCTCCTAATGACTTTGAGAAGCATGAAATAATAAACAACAAAAAGGAGCATAGATTATAAAAATTGCTGTACTTTTGATTTTTATAGGAGCAAATAACTTCTGATTACAAGGTTTTTTTTCTTATAATTGATTTTTGATAAAGAGGTAAAAAATATTTAATGGAAAAAATATAATATGTTCAACAAATTGTGTTGGCCTACCTGGATGGCAGTATGTAAAAAAATGCAAATAGATCCAAGCCTATCACTCTGCATAAAACTCAAATCCAAGTGGATCAAAGACCTCAATATAAAACCACCTATACTGAACTTGATAGAAAAGAAAGTGAGAAACATCTTGCAATGCATTGGTGCAGGTGACCACTTGCTAAATATAACACCAGTAGCACAGATACTAAGAACAACAGTCAATAAATGGGACTTTCTGAAACTGAGAGGCTTCTGTAAAGCCAAAGACAGAGTCAATAAGAAAAGAACAACAGCCTACAGAATGGGAAAAGATTTTCACCAACCCTACAAGGGACAGAGTACTGATTTCTAAAATATTTAGAGAACTCAAGAAACTAGAGCCCCAAACCCTAAATAACCCAGTTAAAAATGGGGTTCAGAACTTAAAAAAGAATCTCAGCAGAAGAATTAGAAATGGCTGAAAGGCACATGAAAAAGTGCTCAACATCAATAGCCATTAGAGAAATGCAAATCAAAACAACTTTGAGATACTTCCTTACACCTGTCAGATTGACTAAGATCAAAATACAAATGACAGCCTATGTTGGAGAGGATGCAGAGCAAGGGGAACACTTCTCCATTGTTGGTGGGAATGTAAACTTGTTCAGCCACTCTGGAGTGCAGTATGGTGGTTCCTCAGAAAACTGGGAATCAATCTCCCCAAGATTCCAGCAATACCACTATTGAGCATATGCCCTAAAGTCACACATTTACACCCCAAAAGCATTAGCTCAAGTATGTTCATAGCAGCAGTATTCGTAATATCAAGAACCTGGAAACAACCTAGATTGTTTCAAGTGAGGAATGATTTAACAAATTGTGGTACATCTACACAATGGAATACTACTCAGCAGTGAGAGATAGTAATATCCTAAAATTTGCAGCAAATGGATGGATTTGAAGAATATCCTCCTTAGCAAGGTCTCACAAACCCAAACGGATAAGGAGGGGATGTACTCACTCATTAGTGTACTTTAAGCAAAAACATTCTTTTTTCATTATAAGATGATGGGTGAATAAAGTGATTTAAAACACACACACATATACACAAAACAAAACAAAACTTTTGGTTTGATTGTAGAAGGGTTGATTAACAGAAATTTATATGGCCATAGTACATCTGTGGGCAGTAGCTGTGACCTGCTGTGCTTTATCTGTAGCTGTGTCTAACCTGGCTTGAGAAGCTTTAGATTTTATTCTTTATGTTTCATGTATTTTAGAGAAAGGAGAAGTTTTATTACTGTATGAGCTTTTTATTCTATTCTGAATGTTTTGCTTTTTATATAATGTATGATATTAATTTTCAAAAAAGCAATAAAAAAAGAAAGAAAAGAAAAAAGAAGTTGTCTATTGAATGCAAGAGGTAGTTCAATTGTCTGTGTAGCAGTGATTATATTTCTAGGCTAACCAACGTTCTACACACACACATACACTCACACAAAAGTTGAACACCCATATGTCTGTCATTAAACATGTCTTTACAAAGCCACAAAATGGTATATTACTCTTTCTTAGAACCTGTGAAGAAATTAAAGCCAGCCTATTGAGGTTATGTTATGGTGAATAAGCATATTAGAGAAAATATTAAAATATGTTTATAAGAAAATGCTTAAGATCCGGTGATGGTGGTACATGTCTTTGTACCTAGCACTTGGGAAGCAGAGGCAAACAGGTCTCTATGAGATTGAGGCTTGTCTTGTCTACAGAGTGAGTTTCAGGACAGCCAGCTCTACAAAGAAAATAAATTAGTGAGACAGATAACTCATATATACAATCCCAGGGCTGGTAGCCTGAATTACAAGGATTCCTGCAAGAATAGGTCCAATTTGAGTTATATTGTGAGTTACAGTTTATCCCAGGATATTGAGGGATATTCTCTTTTAAGAAAATGCTTTTGTCATTTTCTGCAATTAACAGAAACATTAGGAAGAAGGCAGAAGATAGAATGATTAACAATGGCTGATAAGGTGAAGATACAAAAATGGAAAGCAGCACACCAGTATGACAAGGAACCAGTATAATGGGCTCTCCTTTACAAAATAGTGTCTGCTATGTCCCGTGACACCAACAACACAGGTCACCAATAGCAATGGGCAATCATTTACCCAATAGGATTAACTCTGCCTAGTGAGTTGAAGTCACTAAGCAGAACTCAGCTAATGAATACAAAATATTCTAGTCAGTGGAAGACTAGTGAGAATGCTCAGCTAGCTAGGCTCACATTTAAAAAGAAAATTTGACAAAAAAAGAAGCATAGCATAATTTGTCAACTTGTCTAAAGAAGTCTCAAAGAAGTAGGGGGACTGATATTATTACGTTGTCTGCAACTGTGCAGAATATCTCAACCAGGAACAGTGGGAAATGCTTTGGCAAATAATAGCGGGCTATGTGAAGACCAATGCTGGAAATTCTTGAACATCAAATTTCTCAATTAAATACAAAGAGTTCATGCTGACTAATATATTAACTATTTCCATTATGATTACTTTTTAAAAACTAATAAAATCTAGAAACTGTCTTTATTTTAATATCATTTATTCAGTTTCTACTAGTCAATAATGAGTACTGGACTGGCTAGTACTCATTTTCAGCAGATGGAAAATGAACTAAAGAGGAAAAAATTTATAAACTACATGAAGTGGAATATATATCTTCACAAAAACAGCTAATAGCTTCATGACTACTATTGAATAACTCCAAGGCCAACTTCAGGCCATCAGAAAGCTAACACAACCCACTGAGTCTTTAACAGAAAATACAGTCCCTTAACTACCTCAACTAGGGTAAAATTCACCTTAACTACCCCAGTAGTTAAGAGGAACTCTGTTATTCAAAATGTAAGCCCTCTCCTCACAAATCAAGAACTCTGGTTAAGTTTCTTTTCATGTGAGTAAAACTTCCAATCCCAGATATCATTTGAATCTGACAAGGTCCCTCAAGACATTGATGAATGTCTCTGTCTGTGCGGTGCTTTCACTATGCCATTCTGCCTATTCTTAATTCTGTGAATGTGAAGCCCACATTTGTGGTACATCAGAAAGTATTGGGGACATCATTCATATTTTCTGTGTTAAGGAATGTGGCTCTTCTCTCCCTTGACCATGCATACCTGTAAATGTTACTGTTTTAAAAATAATTAAAACTATAAGGAAGCAACTTCTTTTAGAAATGACCTAGGTCAGGAGGCTTCCTGGTTTTTATTGCCACTTCAAAGCCAAACCAGAGAAACTGGCTTAAGGTATAACTTTGGCCTTTGGTGGAATTCCACACAGCTGTCTAAGTAGAATGCATTTTAAGATCACAGGAGTTTTGCATATTTTCTGTTCTACCTATATCCTATGTTGAGAATGATAAGGATTTTCTTTACCCATTGCTATAAAAAACAGGATTCTAGTGACTCTGAGCAGTTCATTCATCTTTTCTGAAAGTCACATGAGAGTTGTTAGCTCTGCTGCCGAATTTAAACTGTTTATGTTTCCTTTCCAGAATACTCCAACCAGCAGAATGGACCGCAAGCAGAGCCAGGCTGTAGAAAAGCAGCAAGTGCCTGGATGTCACGTGTCCCATCTCCTTTAGATATCCTTGACTCATGCATCCTGTCTGGTCTGATGTCGGTTTTTTGATTGCAGTGTGTCTGGAACGACCTCAAATGTATAAGCCATCTTCCAAGGGTCAATTCTTGTGTTGAGTAGCAACTGTGCTTCTCTGGGCCATTCTGTCACTCTCTAATTCCACTCAGGGGTTTGAATAAAACTCGTTTTCAGCAGAAAATGAAGCCTCTGCTTAAAGACCTCCAGTTGTAGGACTCCAGAAAGAATTGAACTAGAGAATATCTAAGTCTGAGATATGAACAAAATGAAGATTTAAACATAGTCAAATAAAAATGGAGCATGTCTATTTTTCTTCTAAGTGCAACCCTGAACTTTGAGAGATTAGTTACATTGGGAACTTCAATTCCAAATGGAGCTCAAAGGGTACAGAGGAACAGTGGGATGTATTGCCAACTAACTGAAGGTTTATCTTTCAGGGCAGCATTTGTCTGCAATGACAAATTATTTCTTACATTCTCATATGGTTTATCTTCTCACTCTTCAGTCTCTAAGCCTAAACTGCTTGCCCTCAAATATAATTGCTCCTATTGCTCCTTTATGAGTCATTGCAGAGTCAGCTCAGTCCACCTTGGAAAATCCCACGGCAAGAACACCTGATAATGTGCTATCTCAGTGAGTTACGATTCTTCTTCCCTGCATTCCTCTCCACATTTGGACTCTGTAGTCATGGAAGAACCATTTTTCTTGTACTAAGAACATAGTAAAATCTTTCATGTAGTGCAATTATTCTATGATTTAGTCAATCCTTTCTTAGAAAAACGTCTGCTTAGCACATGATATATTTGTAGTACTATTTTGGAAATTTAGGGGCTGTGAGAGATGATTAGCAGGCTTCCTTCTGGCTCATTGCGAGAGTGAATAAGGAAAACAGTGAAAAAACAAAAAGTTCTTGAACAAAGATTTTAATGTACAAGTGGAAAATCTATATAGCTCAAGACATTAGGTGATTATTGAAAGGCTTCATGCTCCACATAAAGGACAAAGAAAAGATAACAGAACAAAAAAAAAAGGAAAAGGCTGAAAAGTCCTGACAAGAAATGGCTAGACTTTTAGCAGCAACTGAATGTTGAACATTGATGGTTTTGCCAACTCTGGTATCTGGCTAAATCCAGTTCAGCTTCAAGAACTGAGTTCTAAGTATAAAGTACAATAAAGTTTTGAATTTTCTTGATGCTTTCTCACAGCAAGAGTAGAAATGTCCTACAACATCACATATTTTCCTTTCTCTACTTGTTTCTAAGAATATGTTGCCTTATTAACAATGTCATTTCTGTGTTGGCATGGAGACAGAGCACCTTTGATTCTTTTATGTAATTTCAGCAGAGCTTCTTCCCAAGGAAAAACTCATCAGGTTTAGACAGAAACTTCTACAATGAGACTTCATAGAGAATACAGAAGAGTCCACTGGTGAGTTCACTTTAGCCAGGGGAAGTATAGCATGCAAACAGCCCTCTAGAAGACAACAGGACATCAGGGAGACAGCAGTTTTTCTTTCATTGGTATAGCCCACAGAAGTGAATAAAAAGCAATATTATTTCATATTGTTTAAGGTAATAAGAATTATATTCATAGAGTATATATAGCATGTATGAACTATAATTTTCATAGACTAGACGACTTGTGTACCAGTGTCTCCATTCTAAGGAATAAACAGAAACTTTGCATGCCCACATTTCTTTGCCACTGGAAACCTGTGGCCAACCGAGTTAGGTTGATTAAAACATAAAACAACTCAAAGGGAAACTCATATTCCAGCAAAGGTTTCTAGAGATGTCACTTTCCCTGAGGGTAGGAACATATTCAACAAACTAGATGGAATTTTTGTGCTTGACAGTAGTATTTCCAGAATGCTTTACATTCTAGATGGAATTTGAATCTGTGTGTATATCTTTGAAATTAACTCTGGTCACCTTGGCAACAGCCTCTGAAACATTTTTTTTTCTGCTTAAAATAGAGCCTGCTATTGGGAACTAAGCACAATCACTAATATACTACCCACCCTAGAACTTTTTCTCCCCCCAACCAGGTCTTGCATTGTTATGATCTGGTACATAAACACCTGCCATTCTGAGTTATGCTCTTTTTGTTGTTGTTCTTGTTGTTTTTCAAGACAGAGTTTCTCTGTGTAACATTTGCCAGCTATCTCAGGCTGCCCTTGAACTTACTTTGCAAACGAGGCTGGTCTTGAACTCACAGAGATCTGCATGCCTCTGCCTCCTAAATCCTGGGATTAAAGACATGTACCACTACTACTTGACCTCAATTCTTCTATTGGTGACTAAAAAAAATTCACTTTCCTTTCTTAGTAGAACTGACAATTTTTTGAGAAGAACTGTACAAGATAACCTTACAGTTATTACTTCTGTCTTGATTATCACGATCAAAGACAAAATTGACAGCTATATAAACACAAACACTATAAACTGATTGCTAATGGGCACATTATGAACTATATCTAGGTAAGATGATTTTGACAGGTAACCAGTGTTCCTCAAATCTAAGGAGTCCCTCCCTTAGTGTGTTTATAGTAGGTCTACTGATTTGTCTTCAGGAATCTGAGTACATTATAGTTATGAGCATCCTCATCTGAGGTCAATTATGAAACCCAGTAACCATCAACCATTTTCCTTAATCTCCATTTCCCCTTACATGCTCTGATGACGTACATTGCTATGTGCTGAACTGCTTCATGAACACTATCACTTAGCAGACAGCAGAGGAAGACCATGCTTACTGGTCAATCACAAACAATTGGAGTTGAATATCTTGCTAAAATGAGGTATATCACAGCAATAACCATGTGAACATCCTTGGATAACTCGTTTTTTTTTTTTTTTTTTTTTTTTTTTGGTGACCCTGAGAGAAAGCCTAGCTTTTACCCTCATTTCTACCTCAAAGTCTAAGCTCCTCTTTAACTAGGGATCACCAAGGGGAATAAGAGGAAAAGATTTTGTATCTAGTTTATCCACTGGCATTATATGATATCCTCTGCTTACAACAAACTCTGCTCTATTAAAGCCCCTCCTATGATACTTTTGTGCTAGGGCATCACATTATCAAAACTGAAGGGGTTCTGGGTCATTGCAGCCATATGTAATACCTGGCACTGAGCCCAGGCCTTCCAGGATGCTTTCCTTCCACCCCTGTACTATAAGAAGATTCCTTTTCTCTGGTGTCCCACATCAATACAACCACTCATGACAGTGGCATGTATACTGCAATTATGTATAATGTTGAGAACCTCGTGGTGATTCAAGCCAAATATGTTGAATAACACTCCTTCTTTCTCTGACATTTTAATAGATCTATTGGCGTTAGTAGTCAGCTTCCAGGACTTTCCCTCAAATCTGGAGAAATATTACTGTTGTTATGTGATTCCCATATTTTCAGTGTGTTCTGTTTTATTCTATTTTATTCTGTTTTATTCTATTACTCTGGATTCTGTATATGAACTGGTATTGTAATCTCCAACTCTTGTGGGGAGGCAACCTGGCCCTTGCTAGATTTGACTTATACCATACTCCTCTTTGTTAAAGCTATCCCAGTCCATATTACCTACTTTGCTTCATTGCTGCTATGTAATGAATTCTGACTTATTTGTCTTCAATGACATTAGCATTGACTTGGACTTCCTTATTCTCCCACAGTATAAAAATAGAAACTCAATTTCTAATCTCTCTCTCTCTCTCTCTCTCTCTCTCTCTCTCTCTCTCTCTCACACACACACACACACACACACACATACCCCTTAACTACAAACATCTCTCTCTCTGGTAAAACTCATTATCATGGTTTGCTTTTTTGTTGTTGTGACAAACACCATAACCGAAATCAATTTGAAGAGGAGAAGATTTATTTAAACCAAGAGGCAGGACCTGAAGCAGAGAATGTGGAGAAATTTAGCTTACTTTCTTGCTCCCAGAACCATGTTTAACTGTCTTTCTTATACTTTCCAGGGACACCCAGACTACAGCAATATTACCAACAGTGGGTTAGGCTCTCCTACATTCATTATCAGTAAAGAAAAAGCTCTCCAGTCTAATCCAATAGATGTTACTTCTTCTAGGTTTGTTTCAAGTTGACAGTAGAGGTTAAGTATGACACCCTTCCTAACAAATGGTCCAAGTGCAGTTTACTGAGTATAAAGCCTTAAAACTGGAGATAGGGAATGAGTAGAAACTGTCTGCCCTTGTTTGTGGACCAGCTGATAAAATAGTATTAAAGACATGTTACTAATACACAGTTTTGAAATCTTCTGCTTTATTTTTGGGTTGCTGTACCTGAAATTCCTGACAGAAAATAAAACAAAAAACAAAAAGTGGGTTATTTGATTTTTACTTCATATTGTTTCCACTCCAGAGTCCTTGATTACAAGGTCTGTGCATTCATAATGAGGACAAACGCAATGGCAGGGAGTACCCTCAGAGAAGGAGTAGACTGTTCACATCACAGTGTAACAAAAGATACTGGGGAACAGCTGCGCTAGTAAACCCCTTACTTTTGTCTATTTTAGAGTTTCTATTGCAATGAAGAGATACCATGACTACAGCAACCTTTGTAAAATAAAACATTTAATTGTGGTGTCTCTCTTACAGTTCAGAGATTCAGTCCATGCTCATCACAGTGGGAAGCAAGGCAGCATTCAGGCAGATATGGTACTAGAGAAGGAGCTGAGAGTTTTTATATTTTGACTCACAGGCTACAGGAAGTGGTATGGGACGTGGGCAGTATCTTGAGCATATTTGAGACCTCAGAGTTGGCCTCAACTATGACACACTTCCTTCAACAAGTCCACACTTCCTAATAGTGTCACTCCATTTGAGGATGATTTTCTTTGAAACCACAATAGCCTCACTCCTATGCTTTCTACCTCTACCCTGAAATGTGCCATGAAGTCACCAAACAGTGGGCATGTGAGCTCTAAGATACAGTTCAAGTTCAAATCATAACCTTCTTTCTCATTAAGATAAAGAGACTGCAAGAAGAAAAGCAGGAAGTGGCAGTTATCATGTATGCATTGTTCCTTTAAGCTAACACTGTGATATATGTACCTACATTTATAATGTCCAGAATATCCCTTTCCTGTTATAACAAGAGGGACAGTGATAAATATTGGCAACTAAGTAGACACTAAACTTTGGTTTCTTGATGCAGGAAATCCTGGTCCTAAACCTCTCTTAGAAGGTGAAGATTAGTGCCAAGTGAATTTTGCTCTTCTTATATGTAGAATAACAGGAATGGCCAAGGGATTTTACTAATTGAAGCCAATAATCTCAGTTTAAGAACTGTAAAATGTAGAGTTAACTAGAAGAATCCACTATAATTCATAAAATATTGTTTTTAACAAAGAAGCATTGTGAAACTCTAATTTGGTATTTTAGAATCTGTAGCACTTAAGGGATTATGCTAAGCACTATGGTTGGGAGCTAGATTAAAACTTACAAAAATTCTAGGACCCAGAATCTTATAGGGAAATTAAGCTTTTATTACACATATTTGTAACTGTCAATTTTAATGATTAGAGAAGCAGGTTATAAATGATTAATATGCAAAGGACATCTTAAAGTGTAAAATTTAAAGGAATTTAATTCTCTGTGCAGGAAAATGCCTGGCAAAGGTAGTGAGGGGTGAAGGCTGAAGAAAAGTTTAAGGACTACACTTGACTAAAGCATCCAGGATCTGAAGGATGGCAGGGAAAGTTCCATGCTCAGTGCGGAGGCTCAGATCACAGGTCCCTCTCTCATTCATATAAGCTCACCACAAAATGGAGCCATAAAAATTAGTTTTCCATGTGTACACTAATTTTTTTCAGGACATAACTGCAGTTAGTCTTCAATTGCTGGTGGCTTTGACTTTCGTGACTTTTCATTTTATTGTGGTGCGAAAACAAAGCAGATTCATTAGATAACAGCTTCAAAGTTCAAATCTTTATGTTTTGGTTTTTTTTTTGGAGGAAAGTTTTAGAAGTACTTTATACTTCTGATACTGGGCAATTGCATCTAGCTGCAATTTTCTGTCCATTAGCTCCGGGGGAAAGAGCTGATACTAAATGGTGGACGTTATTGCTAAACAAAGATGCTGAGAAGGTTGGTGCCTTGTCAGTTTCTGTTGGTGTAGCTGAAACTCCATCAGAAATTGAGCAACATCTGTATATAAAAAAATCTTCGAGCCTCCCATTTCAGACTTTCAATTTCTGGAAAGTTTCCAGACACTAGATTGTTCTAAAGTCTTGGAACAATCACTCACTTATGTATGTAGTCTTGGCACTGTACCAGCACACAAGGGAGGCCAAGGACTTAGAAATGATTAATTTTACTCAAATTTTAAACTCTGTGTTATATAGGAAGCAGAGGTTTTAAACATAGCCCCAATGGATCCTCAGGTCATTCTCAAATGTTCATTTGTCTGTTTATGCGAAGACCCAGTAATAATATATCTAAAACATCTTTGATCATATGAAAATTATTTAACTTACCAAAAAACTGTCAAGTGTTTGTGATCTCACTGTTTAAGTAGTATATACCAACATAGACAGTCCCACAAGAGGCATACCAACTCAGATCATTTCATAAATAAATCACTTAAAATTATCAAACACTAACTTATTATATAAGTATCCAGAAAAAAATGTAGCATAGGTAATATAAGATTTTTTCCATCTTATATATCTTATATATAGATTTTCTACCCCAAATTAGATTAATAAAATTTAAGATTCAGAATTAAATTATCTCATAAGCCTTAAAGATATTATCTGTCTGTATCCTAAATACCAAAAATTAACAGACCTAAACTCCTCAAGGCTGGTACTACTCTACAGAATCAGATGGTCATGAATTGAATGAAACAAGCAGCCTGGTGACTTATGACATAAGCAATAGATAGAATAATTTAGGTAACAAGGAGTAGATGCACAGTCTTCTTTCAAACAATCAAGGAATAATAGTTTCTTGTATAGACATGCTTTTACACCAGTGTCAGCTGTCTTGTGAGGACACCACTCACAATTCATGTTCAAAGTCATTCTTTATTAGCTTAAAGAGTTTACAAATTCAGCAGTTAAAATATCTTCACTCCACATGCATTGTATTTGTAGGGAAGTTCTATCAAAAGTTAGTAGTGTCCAAGACAGGCAACCAGTGTTCACAGTACTTTATGTGATCCTTGACTGTTTCAGCTAGCTGTAACTCCAGCTATCATTTCTAGGGGAAACAATTGACACTAAGAGGTGAACTCCATTGGTGATGCCTTTGTAAATAGGATTAATGTTCTTTGGTGTATGTGAGACAGCTCAGGGGGCTTGGTTACCCTTTCCACTGCCTGCATAAGTACACAACAAGCAGACAAGTGTTTATAAGCCAGAAAGTCATCCCTGACTAGACAACAGATATGCTATATCCTTGACCTGGGACTTCCCAGCCTCTTAAACTTTTGTTTTTCAAGTCACTCATAGACAGCATGTAAGAGGACAACATTTAATCTAGGGAAGATATTTCAATACAGATACAGTTAGTAACAGTTCTCTCTCGGACAAGGACTATAAAATTACTTCTATTGTTTACATGTTTTAGAAGAGATATGTGACCACCTCCCTTAATATAATCCCAAGTTAAACATATGAAGATGATTCAGTAAAAGATGACCTCAGTCTTGTGTGTTTACCAACAATCAAAAGGCCATAATTAAGTAGTAGAACAGACATAAAGAAATTGGTCAATTTAGGTCAATAAACATAGTTTATTATTAGAAATAATATTTTTTCAAGCAATAAAAGTACTTTGCCTGAGTCAAATAAATAGATCATCATATTATTATCATTTCCTCTGGTTGTGTTTGAAAGTGATTCCTGAACTACAAATCCAAAATCTGATTAGGAGAGAGAATTAATTTAAGATTGCCACAACAAACCAAACTCTGCAGAAGGAATGAGGGGATTCAACACCACTGTTGTATTCATTTGAGACATCTTTGTAAAGTCAGCCTAAGGGCTGAAACAGACTAAACTCAAATGTAGTGGATTCCTCTGTGCCCAGACAGACTTGACTCCTATTACCAAGAGCAACTGCTGCTGAGAACTTCACCACAAAAGAAGGCAGAGTACTCCAACATGTGTACTGTGGGACAACCTGTTCACATTCCTGTTAGATTAAGCAATATGTTTCTGCATCGGACCAGATGAAATTTTTTGATAACATCAAACCTCAATCCAAAATCTTTCAGCAGCCAGACTTTTAGTTCAAAATCATCCCTAATTATTGCCAGCACAGCAGCTGCCAGGAGCTCTATTCAGACCGATTTCACATTTCTTCATTATCCTACTATAAAGCAGAGGTCAGGGAAGACTTTTCCTCTACTACAGCTATCTAATTTGGCTCAGATTTGGAGAAAAGTGAGGTTGTGTATT
This sequence comes from Sigmodon hispidus, assembly GCA_004025045.1. Lineage (NCBI taxonomy): Eukaryota > Metazoa > Chordata > Mammalia > Rodentia > Cricetidae > Sigmodon > Sigmodon hispidus. The sequence goes on from PVIH01005601.1 coordinate 69,314, forward strand.
TGGATCCATGTAGAAGAATGGAAAAGTCCCTGAATTATGACTCCTGAGTGTTTCTCATTTGGGGGTTTAAGAGAAATTTACATTGGAAGAAAAGAACAAGAATTTGGAAGATGGACCTCAGGGAGAGATCCAAAGGGAGGTGAAGAGGAGAGTGAAAGGTGGTTGTGAACATGTCTCCCTGTACAAAAATATGAGATTCTTAAATTATTTTTTAAAACCTACCTTCAAAAACTCAGTTTACACATAAAGCATAATTACCTTTACAATCTTTATTAGTATCTTCTATCCAGGGTTGACTTTCATGGTCAACCTACATTTCCTTAAAATATATAGAGGCAAGATCATGCTGGTTAGAAGACTTGCAACACTGTAAAGTCATTCTTGCTAGAGAATGGGTTTAGTTACTGCTTTGAGCCTTGACCCAGTACTTTGTGAGACAGTCTAAAGATCTTACATGGATAGCATAGTCTCTCCTTGTGATAGCTTCTCAGAAAAGTGACAGTTCCTCAGTCTGCAGAGAAATGTTTCTAAGATACAGGTCATTGCTACATTCTTAGAAAGAAATACAACAATGAGAATGTATGCCCCATTCAGTCATAGCTGATGGATCAGCTATGATCAGTCATACCCAGGGAAATCTCCATCTTCTCATAAAACATTACCAATTGGAACTCAGTAGTGAAGCACAATGCAATAAATAAAATTACAGATAGACTGTAAATATTTTTGTAAGAACTGATATTTTAAAAAAATATTCTTAGTTTACTTTTTTGAAAAACATTTATTTCTGAAATTTGAAGGAAGATTCCATGGGGATTTTCTCAAGAGATAAAGGCTATCTATCTCTTGAATTTGGGGTTTTTGCCATCTGGGCTGGATCAATGGTTACCAAATTATTTTTTAATGTTTATTTTTAGTTTGAGTGTTTGCATATATGTGTATATGCATCACATGTTTGATTGGTTCAGGTATAAATCAAAGGAGGGTATTAGACGCCCCTATAATTGAAGTTACATATAATTGTGAACCATCATGTGTGTGTTGGGATCCAAATCTGCTAAACAGCAAGGGACTCTTACCATTGAAACATCTCTCCAGCTCCAGCAAACATTTTATTATAGGACAATAGAGTAATGTTTAAAGCTAAGAGCCAAAATAAAAGTTATAATGTACATATTCATATAATCCTTTAAATTTCTGTCATAAAAATTCTTAGCTCATAATCAATAAAAAGTAAAAGGAAGAAAAAAATAAGCTATTAGCCACAGTTAGAGGCTAAGGATATAATTCAGTGACTTCTGGTCTAGATGAAACAAGGCATTTTGCTCACAAGAGATTGAAGTAGCATTGGTTCTTACTATGTCCACATTATAATTATCAAATAATGCAAACAGTTCGAATAGCTTCTAGTCACTAGCATAAGTATGTACATAAGTCAAGTCGATTTAATTCTAGTATCCACAGAATGTATTCTGACACACAAAATGTTATGTATATATATGTATATATATATATTCTATCCAAATGCAACACAATATAGTAGATTCTAGTTTAGGATAGTCATAGTCAAGTGAGGCAGCAATGACCTCATTGGGTGGGAGGAAATGATGGCTTCCTTCTGGAAAGTGAAAGTCACATTAAACAAATCATCAGAAAATTGGTAAGCTTTTTGCTGTCCCTGGAAGTCTTGTAAATTTCCTCTGAAATCCCAGGCTGTAAATTGCCTGGAGACATTGCTTCTGTAGAGATGGCTTTATTATCATCCTTCACTGTGCAGAAATATCTAAACTCTCCTTAACTCCTCTGAGGCATGGAAATTATATAGCCTGGAATGTGAGTGTTCTTAGTCCACCAATAAAGAAGGCTCTTGCTTCTCTAATTTTTGTGACACAGTTATTTTAGGTTTATGTAAGCATATACAATCCTTAGCTTAATTGTGTTATATCCAGATGCATCCATTATAAAGTGAGAATATCATCAGTTGAGAAAAAATTCATAGATCTTCTCTTTTGAAGCTATGAAACACTATCACTTATTGATACAATGTACCTTAGTTACGTATTGTGTTTCCTCCAATTGATCTTAACCAAATGGCCATGTGTTAGTTAATTACCAGTCTCATTACTCTGACAAAAATCCCTGACAATGGTAACTTTTAGCTCATGGTTTGAGTGCACAGTCCATCAAAGGAAGGCATGGAGGATGAAGCATAAGGAAAGTGGTTACATTGCATCCTTCGTCAAGAAACAGAGAAATGAATGCTATACTGCAGTGCAGTTCAATTCATTTTATTCAGTGTGTGGTGCGACCCTATGGAATGAATGGTCTTCCCACCTCGGTTAACACAGTCTAGAAACTCCCTCACATGACAGACCATGGAGGAGTACATGATGGCAGTGTGGTTTTGTGAGCCTGTATGTTTCTCAGAAGTACGTAAATGAAAGCTTTCACCAAAATAAATAAGTGAAAAGGAAGAGCAAAAATTCTTAGGAAATGAACTATGAATAGGCAGAGGAAAATGATGAAAATTAAGGAAGACCCAAACTGAGGTATCCAAGTATCTTATGAAACACAGATGATGGAAAAAGTGTTCCCATCCTTTCATGATCTTTTCCCCAACTAGTGATATATGTGGCAGACACAGCAATTGCATATTTATAGATTATCTTACAGGTTATTGCCTCAGGATAAGCAAATGCATACTTCTCCAGCTCCTCTAAAGACAGCATTTATGACATCTATCAAAGTACTGAATCTCCTGCAAGGTGCACACTAGCCTTGAGGATCCAATATTCCAGGATTTGGGAGGAGAGAGAAGAGGTTGTCATCTTATCACTTATTACAAAATATCCCATTCCTCCAAAGACAAATGTGACAATTTCTAAATATGAGATACTTATGTGCTAAAACAAAATATTCAAAGCCACCAATTTCCTCAAGTTATATTTCCTGAATTTCTTTGGACTGCAGCTACACTGGGCATCTAGAAGATAACAATGAAGAAGAAGTACAGTATTAATTCCTTTGAAGTTTACAGACAAGCTGAGATAGCATATACTAGTTGATAGTCCCTCATGCAAATGTGCTCGATTTCTGCCATCAGTGACCACACCTCCAATAAAAAGTGTCCCACCTCTCAGAAAAACACTTCACATTTATTAATGACTCATTGAAGCCAGGTATAGTATGGGAAAGTCAGTCTGTTTTTCCTCGTGATATGGGGTTCTAAGAAAAATGTGTGTGCCTATTTGGGACAAAATACAGCCTGACTGGCATGTGTGATGTAAGTAAGGTGTGAAAAGTAGATGGAAACGAATTGAAAGCAGAAAATACTTATAAGGAAATTTAACAGTGAAAGCCAGAAGATAAAAATATGAAATGGTTCTTGGCATTTTCTTTAAAAGTCTCATCCAATACCTATGTTTTTTTTTATCCTATGCAATTAAAAAATAAATTTTAACACAATGATTAAGTTGCATGATTTCATATAAAGTCCAGCTGTCCTAGAAATGTCCATCAACCTAGCAACAAAGATTTATGCTCTGTCTTTCACTTGCCAAAAGAAAACTATAATTGAAGAATTTAAATGCCTTGCCTAACATCACAGCAAGAAGAGACTGAGCCCTTCAATTGCTGAGCCCTAGTCTATGCTATACCCTTCACTTCTCTCGGGACTCCTGAAAATGACAGCACATAGTTCTTCTGGGGTAATCCAAGGCACCAAATTCAGGCTTCTCTTAACATGTTTCTGACCTGAAACTAATTTATGCCCTTGGATGTATGGGATAAAGCCAGAGACCTTCAGCCTGAGCTTCTTCATCACTGCCTCAGCTCCTGAGACTGGAAGAAGGTTCCCTGGTATTTGCAAAAATCTGCAGGGCTACCTAGACAAATACCTCACACAATCTCTTGCTGCAGATGTGAACACCCTATGTCACGGTTCACTCAATGATGAAAGTCAGAAATAGTCTAGAATTCAGTAAGAAATAAAACACTTGGCTTCACATTTTATACTCACCATGGCTGCCCTCCAGATGTCTGGTCTCAGGGATGGAAATAGCTTTTGGTAATTCTCCTGTGGTTCACTGTTTAGAGGGAGCTACTGTTCCAAAGAACAATGAAACCCAAAGCTACTCACTTTGCCTTTATTATTTAGTCTGACCCCCCCCGTGTGTGTGTGTGTCTGTCTGTCTGTCTATCTCTCCCCTCTCTCTCTCTCTTTCTTCATGTGTATGCATGCACACATTCACTTGTGTAAGCAAGTACATGTGCACCTGTGTGACAGATGTGTATGCATAAGCTTGTGTATTCTATCAAATGAAACCACAGTTTAACACTTTGTCTGTTTTTTTTTTTTTAGTACCTACAAGCTGATTGTATACCTTATTTGAAAGCAGAAGTTTTTCTTCATAAGCACATGGCTTTGTTAAAGATGTTATGATTTATTCTTAGTTGTGCTCTCGCTACTTATTATATTAAAATTTCTTTTTTTCGTGATCAGACCAGTGATTCATTTTTTCACATTTATTTTCTTATTCCTCATTACCTTCTTACTATAACGGTAGAGATTAACAGAAAAAGTCAAATTACTTGCTTTTTATTTGAAGATCCTGAAAATACTTATTGGTAGTAGTGAACATGTATTTGAAATGTCTTCAGTTGACAATTTCAACACCTTAACAAACACTTAAATCAAACAATTAAAATTAACATACATTTAGCTAAAATAAATAATCAAATGAGCAGAAAAGGGCTCTTAGAAAAAGTGTCCATAAGTTTCTCAGAAGAAACCTAAAAAATATGACCATCACAAAAGATTTCATCCAAAATGAAAATGTACATAAAAAAAAAATTAAGGTAGTACATGCCAGCAATAGGACTGACCTAACATAGGACTCCTTTCTCTCTTTGGGGAATAGATGGGGAGATGGAATAGGGAGCCTGAGGGAGGACTGGGAGGGGGGAGGGAGTAGTGATAGGAAAAAAACATTTTAAATAAAAAACTTTTAATTAGCTTGATTAGTGGGTGATGAATTAATAACACCTGCATTATTAACACTTTTCATTGTAGTTACTTAAATCTTTTTAAGGCAATAAAGTAAAAAAAAAAAATCTTATTCCACAGATGTAGGGTTAAATTTCCTCTGAAAACTTCTACATAAAATAGTCAGTGTAACAAAATATTCCAACACTGGCATAAAGAAACTGTAGTCTTTAAAACTTAGCCACTCTAAATTGCTATGCAACACATTGGAAAGTCAGATAGCAGCTCCTGCCTCTTGGTTATTTGTGAATACTTTGAACCAGATGCAGAATCTCAGTCATTCCTGTGGCTGCCTGAATTCACTGGAAACCATTCCTCAACTATTTTGGTATGCCAGAGATCTAAGAGGAGGTTTCTTTAAGTCATACTGATAGAGATAGCAGAAGGGAGAGAAGAAAGAGAAAGAAACATGGATGGAAAGGAAAAGGAAGCATAGGGACTATGGTGGCTGTAACACAGTCTTCTGGGGACCTCACCTACCAAGGTTAAAGACTTTCAAGAATCCTCCTGACTGGGACAGAAGCCCAGGTTTTATGGTCATGTCCACCATGGAAACCAACACTCCCCAGAAATAGTCTTGGACCATTCCAATATAAGAAGTTATTTAAATGGGAAGCACCATGTTTACATGTGTACTCACGCATGTGCCCTCAAATGTGCCTGTTGTTCTTTCACATCAAAAAATGTATTTACATTTTATTTTTAACCAGCCACACTGCCGAACATTGCTAAGAAGAGGAAGATAAACTGTGTGCATGTTGACTGTTGCTTTCTAGAAACAACAAAACCCAAATCTTAATAAGGTAAAGAAACTATTTTGTTTCAGGGTGTGGCCACTTCCATTTTGTCATAGCATTCTAAAAATATGCACTCTTAAAAAAACCTCTAATTTCCAATATCCTTGACCCTTTAAAATCCAAATTTTATATTCTAAAATCCACCGGTGAATCAGTGTCCAAATATATTTTATTGCCTTTTTCTTGAGGGTTATAATTATGTCACCATGGGTCATTTGGGAATGTAATCAGTTCTTATCTAAGAGTAAAAATATATGAACTCCATTTTCAAAATGTTTTCTGTATGCTTAAAAATTTGATGAGAAAATGAATGAGTATATGGGCAACTCAATTTGAACTTGATGTTTATTTGTTTTGGAGCGGGGCACAAATATGGGTAGGATGGACCTGGCAGGAATGGAAAGCAAGTGTGATCATCGTGTATTGTACAAATTTTCCAAAAAATTATCAATTATGTTGAGGAAAAATAGGTGAGGAGTATACATATTAACTAGCCAGACTCTCACAAAACACACACATACATACATGAGGCAGGTATATATGTTGTTGCTAACACAAAACTCCAAGTAAGAACCTTTCTGAACTCTTCAGGAGGGAGTTTAATGTACAGAAAATGTTATTCTGAGTCAGATTCTAAGGAGTTGACTGTCATGGATGTCCTTGATAACTCTTTGCTTTGGGCCCATTTCCTGACTACATTCTTGAAATTGTTTAATTGGATCATACACAATTCATGTAGATCTGAGTAATCCCTATGTCCTGTGAATCCAGGTTCCTGTAGGCAGAATCATTCAAACAAGCTAAAGCTAATTGCATCATTTCATAAGAACTCTTGCTATCATGAAGCCTGCTTTCTGCACATCTGGGTGCTTACTCTGTTGAGCTCCTCATCCTCATGCATGCTGTGCTGTGTTCTCCCTCGTGCTATTAGCACATGTGGACAGATAATTGCTGTTGTTAACTTTTCAGAGTCAACTGCTGTCTGCTCACTATCCACAAACTCAGACAGGAACATGGAAACCAGGTAAATGTTCCATCCATTCTGGAAATTTGCCTTAATGATTTTGATGCTTCCTGGGTATTTTAAGCAAATTTGGACTCTCCACTAATTTTTAAATCCTCAATCTACTTGTATATCACTTCTAGAAAGAAAAGAGTCTTCAGATGAAAACCACAGGCATTTTGTAAGCTTCAGCAAAATACCTGAGGCCATCAGACCTATTTTGTCTATATGACACAGAAGTTCAGACTATGACATCTTTATCCCATTCTTTTATGCTTGTGGCTGGGCAGTGTGTAGCAGGAATGTATGCCTGAGGATCTGCCCACTTCATGGTTTCAATCAGGAAGCAAACAGAAAGGCAAATTAGAAAGGACCAGAGTCTCAATATCTCTTTTAAGAATAAATCCTCAATGATTTTATTTCTTCTCTTAAAGTTCTACCACTTTTCATTATTACAACAAGCCTGTGATATACTGAAAATTCCAAGACTCAAACATATTAGATATTCAATGGGAAGTTTGGATTCTAACCACAAGTATTTACCCCACTGCCGCACTGCACTCTTATTTTTCTAAAAATCTATAAAGCTGAAGTTAACATTTCACGATAAAATAGAAGCACCAAACTATCAAGACAGCCATGTACATATGTCAGTATTTCCCCATTTATGAATATTGTACCAAAAACCATTCTTATTCTTATTGATAAATGAAAAGAATTTGAAAAAATAGAAACTCCTAATGTGAATTAAACATTCAACAGACATAAAATTCCTAATAGTCTTTTCAAGGGCTTTGATCTCTTAACTACTTCATTTCATTTTCAGAAAGCAAACTTGTAGGAAAATTATCTCTCCATCACAGGCAAGAATGCTGACACTAAAGCCAAATCATTTTGCCACAAAAATGATAATGATGATCTCAGAGGTAAAACTTAGGAAAATATCCAGGTGACTTCTATTCTCTTGCCTATATTGGGGCAAAAACTGAGTAAGGCCCTCCTCAGCCTCTGAGTTAAGGGTGCTTATTTGAGTCTCACTTAGAATGTTGCACAGAGTTATTATCTATACATTCTATTGGTGCCTACTTAGCTAAAACTGTGAACTTGACAAAATATAAATTCATCCGAGAAAGTATTCTCAATTGAGAGATTTTTCAAGATAAGATTAGCCTGTAGGTGTGCCTGTGGGGGATTTCCATGATTGTTAACTCAGGTAGAAACGTTCAACTCACTGTGAGGGTCCTGTCCCCAAGACAGGTGGTCTATGTAAGAAAGTTATCTAAGCAGAAGCTTCTGTTTCTCACAAGTCAGCAATGAAGCAGTTTCTTCATGGTTTCTGTCTCAAGTTCCTGCTTGACTTTCTGTCCTAACTTCCTTCAGTGGTACACTGTGACCTGTAAGCTGAAGTAAAGTCTTTTCTCCCTAAGACACTGTTGTTCAAAATGCTTTATCACAGCAACAGAAATCAAGCTAGAACAAAAGGATATGCAAATAACTGCATGAATGAATCTTCAAAAGTCCCCATTTGTCTCTCATCTCTGATATAAGGTCTGAATTCCTCATGTGAGCCAGATCTGTCGATCACCATTTTCTTGGATGGCTTGTTGCACACAGGTTACCATGAACTCTTTTTGTTATCTTCCTCCTGTTTTACATCTTGCCTACAATACTTCAAGCTCTCACTGAGATTGAGACGAGATGGCTCTGTCCTCTGATAATCCAGACTATTTTATTAAATATACAATATCACCATAATTTCCTATGTGTGTGTCTTGACAGGATGCTTTGGCTTTGCCATTTCCCTTTGTCTTTTGCCTCATTTCTTATATTGTTTGTTAAGGACTTCTTTTAACAACAACAACATCATCATCAACAACAACAACAACAAAAAATCCAAAAGATGCATATCTCAAGACTGATTTTTGTGGTAATGGTCCTAAGATGCCACTCCTCATCTATATAGTACAGGAATTTTTTTAAGATTATGTAACCTCTCTAGTCAGGGAAGTAGAAAGGCTAATTGTTGATTTTCATCTTTCCTTCTTTGCCTTCAAATACACTGCCCAAGTCTAATTCCCAGCTCTATAGCAGACCATCAGCTGTGGTTTGGGCTTGCCCGGTTTCTCTATCCCCACCTCCACGGATTAAGCAGATCTTTGCCTCTAAACTTCCTCCCTCACCACTCATCAATTTATACTCAATCACAATTTCAGCAGGCATTCCCTAATATCCAGAGTCCACTATGACCATGGAAGCAAGTTGGTTAACTTCAGATCTTCATTCTCCCTTTTCTTCTCCAAATCTATTTTCCCAGTCACATTTCCATCTCTGTGCAGACTACCTCCTGAGGCCTTTCATCCTTTCTGGTTGCCATCAGAGGAGGATCACAGAAAAAAAATTTTCCCCTAACCTTCTTGAGATCCACTTATTACTTTATCTTGGTCTGAAAATCCAGTAGGCATTTTCTAAGAGCCTGATGGCCACTTCCACCAGGAAGTAGATAGCCTAACTACAGATTGTTATTTATTCTTTCTCTCCTCTAAAACCAGTTCACAATCTCACCCTTATCTCTGTATCAGAGAAATGATGTGGGCTCCCTCTCCTGTCTTCCTCAGCCTCCAGCAGATCATGCAGAAATTCTCCTCCAATATTCCTTCCCACTTATCCTGTCATACCACCCCTAATAGCAGCAGACATTCCCTGGGAATCCAACAGCCAAACTTTCCAAAGAAGTGAGTATTTGAACAAAGCATGTAAACAAGATTGAGGTCTTTACTTTCCCTCTTTTCCTCCATGTCCAATGCCCAGCCTCAGGCCTAGCTCTGTAGCAAACTAACTGTGAGGGGTTTTTTTCACTATTATATGGCCCAATTCCAAGGGGAATGTGCAGTTGAATAATACTTTTGTACACTGTGACTATGTATTACTGTCACTGGTAAATAAAGAAGCTGAGTGACCAATAGCTGAACAGGATAATGTTAGGCAGGAGAGCCAAACTGAGAATGCAAGAAGGAAGAAAGGTGTAGTCTGGAGTTTACAGCAGACACACAGAGAAAAGGAAGATGGGAATGTCATACTGACAAAAGGTACCAAGCCATGTGGCAAAACATAAATAAGAACTTTGGGTTAATTTAAATGTAAAGGTTAGTGGGTAAAACTCTTGAGCTATTGGCTTAGCATTTGTAATAAATATTAAGCCCCAATGTGTTTATTTGAGAGCTGCTGGTAGGACAGGAAGACTCTGCCAACAGGAGTAAGCAGATCCTAATGGAACAAAATGCTTTCCTCCCACCTGTGGACCTCCAACACCTTTCCCCAGTGCCAGCCCATCCTATACCTAAATGTCATCTCTCAATACATAGAAGCAGATTGTCTCTAGAAACCTCAGTGGCCACACTTAGAAGTATCTCTAAATAATTTTTTTACCAGGCAACAAACCACCACCACACCATATTAAGAAACAGAAGGACCAATAGAAACCAGTGAACAAAATACCCACCTCGCAAAACCAAGACTAGATATCAGAATCTAAATTTATAATTTTTCTGAATGTATATTCTTAGATAGCAGCATAAAGACAAAATCAATAACAATGAGGACAATGTGTCTACACTAGGAATCAAAATACAGTAAACCCTGAGAAATATAACAAAGCTGAAATACACAAAAACCTTAAAATCGCCTTTATCAATACGATACTTGTCTTTAAAGAGATTACGTATAAATCCCTTTTTTAAAGAAAACTGCACAAATATAAAAATTACTGGAAGCAATTAAGTACAACAGTTAAGGATCTAAAAGTGGAAATAGAATTTTAAAAACCCACAAATGGAAGAAAGCCTGAAAATAAAAAGCAAAACTTAAGAAGTCAAACAGAAATTTCAGAGGCAAGGTTAACAAAACAAAATATAAGAGATAACAGAGAAACTCTCAGGCATTGAAGAAATACTAAAATAAATGGATACTTTATTTAAAGGAAATGTTAAATCTAAGTAAAAATCTAGGTACAAAACATCAAGGAAACCTTGAACACTATGAAAAGCATGAATCTAAAAATAATAGTAATAATGGACAGAACAGGAACCCAGGTCAAAGACACATAAAGGATTTTCAACAAATTTATAGATGAAACTTTTCCTAACCTAAAGAAGAAAATGGTTACTAAGGTACAAAAAGCATACCGAATTCCAAATAGACTGAACAAGAAAAAGTAAGTACCCTGGCACATTAATCCAAACACTAAACATACAGAACAAGGAAGAATATTAAAAATTGCAAGGAGAAAATACCAAATAACATATAAATGCATATATATTAAAATAATGTATGGATAGATGGTTTAAGGACTCTAATAGGTGACAGATTTTAGCACAGACTACTATGCTCAGAAAAACTTTCCATTATAATAGGGATAAAAAGACTGCCATGATAAAACCAAATTAGGCAATATCTATGTAAAAACCCAGCCCTACAGAAGGCAATAGATGGAAAACTCTGACCTAAAGAGGTGAACTACATCCAAGAAAACATAAGGAATAAAATAATCCTAGAACTTAAAATCAAAAAATGAGGAGGTGGAAGAACCTACATCACAAGATAATAAGTTTCAGCAAACACCGCTCATTGACAATTCAATAGTAATGGTCTCACTTTCCCCAATAGATAAATGCAAAAACAGGACCTATCCCTGTACTGCATCTAGGATTCACATGTTAATAACAAATGTAGCATTATCTTATAATAAAAGATATAAAAAGATATCCTAAGCAAATGGACCTAAGAAATATGATCTTTTTTTTTCTTCTGATATTCCAGCTTTCCCCTAATACCTGGCTCTGGGTTTTCAAAATACTAATTAGAATTTGTATAATATTTGGTGCTCAACTTTTGAGGCATGAACTCATAAAAAAGCTACTTACTGGCCACAGCAACACATGACCAGAGGAGTATTTACTGGGTGGCTAAGATTTCTGTTCTAAGTTAGCCTCCACACTTTAGCAGAACTGGCCACATGTGTGTATTTGTTTCTTCAGGTTCATCTGGGTAAGTTTTTCAGACTACAGCCTCCCTTCATGATGGACTGTATATTTTTCCTCTTTTTGGACCCTCTCCTAGGGATACTACCACACTAAGTAGCTACCTACTTTACAGTTATCTGAATTGCCCCTGACAATGAGTTTGGTGAGTAAATTGGGTTTTCTTTAAAAGGAGAATTGTTTAAAGGAATGAAAAGTGGTTGATGTTTCTTCAATATTATTCTAGATAAATTGAAACTGGAACCAGTAAAGAAGATAAATAATGTATAAGGGATTATTATCACAATGTTTATCAAATTTATTATGAATATTATTTGTTTGATTGTTTCTGTTTTATCATTTAAAAAGTCAGTTAATGTGAATGCCAAAAAGAAAGTCTTAAAAGAGCCTGCTAAGAGAGAACAAAAAGATATTCAGATCCATACAGAAGAATTTAAAGAACCATTCTCAATATTATCTTATATGATTACTTAAAAACAGCTTTATGCTTTCAAAGCCAACATTAGTATGTTCAGTAACTTTAAAGAAATTACAAAATGATAAAAATTGTACAGAAGTTAGTTGAGCTCTAGTACCAATGTTAGAATTAAGGCAAGTGAAGAAAGCAATGGTAACTTATGGTATGCACTCACCATTTGTAAAATTTCTGGTCAACATGTAACTGAATTATCCCTAAGGATTTGTCAGATATGGTTACTGCTCTTTTGAAGGCCAAGCTGTTTTTACAGTGAAAAACATGGTGGAAGGAAGAAGCTAAAAATTGGAACAAAGAAGTAATGATAGAGCCATAGAAATCTACTAGGATCAATTTTATAAGGAGGAGGAGTATGCTAATGTAAAAAGGCAATCACAATACAATGAGCACACCCTAGATTTGTGCTGAATTGCAGCCTTGAATGCATAAAACAGTATTGAACAAAAGGAAAGAAAACTGAATCTTTTACAAAAGTAATTCAGGGCCCAAATGAAGTTTTACAGACTTTTTGCAGAGATTAAGTGCAGCAGTAAACAGAATGGTACCAGGTTCAGAAGCTAGGAAAATAATAATTGAAAAACTTTGTTTTTTAAAAATGATAACTCACAATGTTAAAGATTAATTAGAGCATTAAAATCAGGATCAGCACCTTAGAGGACTGGATTCATGATACAATTAATTTAGAACCTTGTAACTGTGATGATAACTGGGTAGGAGAGGTTATTTTTGGAGGTATAAAAAATCAAAATATTAAACGGCACAATACAAAATGGTAAAAGGCAAGATCACATAAAAGAGACTATAAGCAAGGTGTTCCTAGAAACAATGTCTGTGTTAGAAGTAATCATAAAAGAATGCCCTTCCCTTCTTGATGTTGTCATTGAAGTATTGGTAGACACAGGGTTAGATGTAACAATAATTGTATTAGAAGCTTAGCATCCAAATTGGCCCTTTAAGAAGGTAAATTCCCAGCCTTGGGGTAGCTGGGATGCAAAAGGTCCTACCCTGGGTTCCAAAGTGCCCTGTAAGGGCCAAGAGGTCAAGTTGTTGGGAAATTTTAGTATTGAGCCCACCCCAGTGTGTGTTTTCCCTCCTTTTATATTTGTGGAGAGTAATTTGGAACCTAAACAATGCTCTAATAATACTTGTGCTTATGCCCAATGTTGGGTTGCTACTAAATTTACATATGCCATAATCACCTGCTTGCCTCGTTGGGTTCCTGTGCCTGTTGATGCTCTGAATGCTATGACTCATTTTAGACCTAAGAGAGATTTTGGGATTACTGTGGTTGTTGTGACAGCCATTTCCCTGGTGGCGGTGGGAGCTGCAGCTGCTGCTGTAGCAATGAGCCGTACTGTGCAAACTGCCCAAGCGCTTAATGAGCTTTCAAGCAATGCTGCTCAAGCATTGGACGTACAGCAAAGCATTAATGCCCAAATAAAAGGAGGCCTCATGGTAGTGAACCAGAGGATTGATTTGGTCCAAGAACAGATTGGTGTTCTTTGGCAATTTGTATAGCTTGGATGTGAATGGAAATATTTAGGACTATGTGTGACTAGTATCCAGTATGAGGATTTCACCCATGCAGCAGATTTGTCTAAACAACTGTCCAGTTATCTTACAGGTAATTGGACCGGAAAGTTCGAGATGCTGATTGAGGACCTAAGAACGGCCATTGTGCCAATGAACTCCACGAGGATGGATGCCGGACTAGCTGAAGGGCTGACTTCGTGGTTCACTGCCACCATGGATCCTCTGAAAGAGTGGGTGGGAATAGGTGCAGCCGGTGGACTCATAGTTCTAATATTCCTGCTATGCTTGTGATGCATTTGCCGTATTAGTGTTTCACAAAGACGGAGCACGGCGATGTTGATTCAAGCTTTTTCAGCTTTAGAAGCTGGCCAATCTCCTCAAGTGTGGCTTGCCGCCTTGAGAACTAAATGATTTGCTCCCTACAGCAGAGACGCAGGTTGCGACACTAAGTCGTGCAGTCAAACTACCTAGCTATGTTTTTAGGAATTTGAGAGGAACACGTCCATTTGCATGTGGGTATTGCCCTAAACCTCCCACCTCTGTGAAAACTAGGGTATGGACGGGTCCTGGAATGTCTAGGGGGATGCCTCAATGATACTCTTAGGATTATGTTCCAATTGCACAGCAGAGAATGGACCACTGCCCTACCTGTGTCTTATTAAAACAAAAAGGAGGAGCTGTTGGGAGCTGCCACACCTTAAAGATGGCACTGGCTCCTGTTTCCTGCCTTCTTGATGGCGAATGCTTCTAGTAATAATTAACTCCATCCATGGGATGTGCTGAATTGACTAGCTTGTTTCCATGTGCGTGACCCTATGTTGAAGGCCCACATGGCATTAGCTGAGTGAAGGACTTGAGCTTAAAACTGGCTGCACAGGTTGGGAGAAGGGGCTACTGCAGTGGGGGCTACTGCTGCAAGAAGTATCTGTAACAATAAAGGACCTGGTCAATTACCACAAAAAAAAAAAAGAAAGTCATGGAATGGTGCCTTGCGCCTTTATTCAGAACACTTGAAGGCAGAGATTCTCTGGATATCTGTGAGTACAAGGCCAAAAACAGCACAGTGGTGGCACACACCTTATAAATAAATAAAAAAAAAAGAAGGTAAATGTTTACTGTTTGGGAATTGAGACATAATCCCAGGTAAAATAGAATACAGGATGGCTTGAATGTATAGTATGAGGAGAAAGAAAAATAAAGCCACATGTGTCTAACATTGCTATGAATTTATGGAGATAAGACTTATTGCAACAATAGAATACTCAGATTAACATTCCTCCAATCTGAAGAAAGAGTGACTGGAGGGAGTGGAAGGGGGAAGGGACCTTGAATAAGGATATACATGGATAGAAAATGTGACTTTATTCACAATAAAAAATTTATAAATAAATAAATAAATAAAAACATTTCTCCAATCTCATAAATAAAACATAAACTAACAAGTTCTGGGAAAAAACAATGAATGATATAAAAACAGTTACTAACCATTCAGTTTGTGCAAAGATGAGGAACAATAGCTGTTGATCTTTCTAAGACACCCACAACACTACCTTTAATATAGTTATCAGATAAGCCTACATGGGTTCATACATGTCCTTTAACAAAAGAGAAATTGCAGGTCTTAGAACAGCTGCTATAGGGACACTTAAATGCTCAGCAATTGAAAAATCAACAAGTCTTTGGAATTCTCCTGTATTTGTAATAAAAAGGAAATCTGAAAAATAAAGAATGGTAACAAATGTAAGAGTGGTATACAAGGTGATTCAGTCAATGGACTCTCTACAATCTCAAATTTCTTTGCTTTATTTGTTACCTAAAGAGTGGTATATTATAGTTATTGATTTAAAAGACTGTGTCTTTATGATACCTCTACAAAAAAGGACAAAAAATTGCCTTTTCAGTACCCACTTATAGTAATTCTTAGTCTGTAAAGAGATATAAATTGAGTGTGCTCCCAAAGTAAATGTTAAATAGCCATACTCTGTGCCAATATTTTGTACACTAGCCATAGATGTAATATGTAATCAATTCCCACAAACTATGATTTACCATTACATGGATGATATCTTGTTGGATGATTCAAATATAAATACATTAGAAAGAATGTTTGTAGACATAAAACAAAATTTTATGCTCCTGAAAGAATATAAAGAGGTGAGTTCATTAATTATTTATGATACAAAATAGGTTAATAAAAAAATTATATCCTGAAAGGTACAAATCAGGAGACATAGATTGCAGACCCTTAATGATTTTTAATGGTTGCTAGGAGACATTCCCAATTTATGGACCACTATTGGAATAAAAATTGATGAACTATATAATTTGTTCAAAACCTTAAATGGTGACAACAAATTAGATAGTTGAAGAGAATTATCAACTGAAGTTGAGAAAGGATTGGCTTTGGTGTCAAAGAAAGTATGGAATGCACATGTGAATCATGTGGGGCCAGATATTAATTGCATTCTTGTTATTTTACTCTCTAAGCATATCCTACAGGAATTTTAATGCAAAGAGAAAATATTATATTAGAATGGATATTTTGTAATAGGAGTTTCTGTCCTGTTTAGCCTATGGTCCAGACCCATAGACCATAGTTCCATAGAAATACACAAACACTTATACTAATTACATGCTGCTTGGCCTATGACTAAGGCATATTGCTAGCTAGCTCTTATTACTTAATTCAACCCATTTCCATTAATCTATCCTGCCACATGGCCCATGGCTTACCTATTCCTTTACATCTTGCTTCTTGGGTAGCTGGATGGATTCTCTGTCTGACTATGCACTCCTTCCCCTTTATCTATGCTCAGATTTCCTGCCTCCTTCTAAGATGCTCTGTCATAGACCCATAATCCCCTTAATGAATGATATTCGGAGCATGCAGAAAGACATTTCACATCTATATTTCTACCACATAAACTGAGTAAGAAATTAAAGACTTCATAAACTGACAGGAATGAACTCAGCAGAAACTGTTGTACTTTTAACAAATGAAATACAAAGATTAATTATGGGCAAAAAGTAAATGTTCATAGACATCTTGAAGTAATTTTTTGGAAAAGATTAACAACAGATATTCCCAAAACAAAAGAATTCAGTTTATAAAGAGAACTAACTAAATTCTTTCCCATGTTGTATGGGATACAATATATGGAGCCCCTACTTTTTATACTGATGTAAACCAATCAGGAAAGGCAGATTACAAATCAGAAAATTTAAGCAAAATGGCTCAAAACCCTTATAATTCTGTTCAAAAGTCAGAATTATATGCTATCATGATGGTATTAATGGATTTTACAAAACCTCTTAACATAGTCACTCATTCTCAGTATACAGAAAGAGTTGTTTTACACATTGAAACTGCTGATTTTATTAATGATGAGTCATAATTAACTTCATTATTTATTCTGTTATAAGAAATAATCAGAGAGAACAACCCCAACAAACTCTGCAACACCTGGAAACCCACAGACCCCTGGCCTACAACTGACTAAGAGGTAAGAGGCACCTATCACCCAGAGATAGAAGTCTTTGAAGCACAGCCCAGGATATGGTCCCTGGAACCCCACCTATACCCAGCTCTGCCCTAAACCCAAGCCAGCAGGGAGACCCTCTGCAAGCCCAAACCCCTACCAAAACCTAGCCACCAAGGCAACCCATGGCCAAAACTCCACCCCAACCCATCCCTCATCATCACATGGCAACCCCAGTGACCACTGCTACAACTGAAAACCTACAGACCACTGGCCCACAGCTGACTAAGCATGAAACAAGGAATCAGTGGGCAGACACCAGTATAAGAATACATATAACACCATAAAGAACAACAAGGCATCACCAGAAGAATCTGGTGGTTCTACAACATCAAGACCTGAACAAGGCAATGAAGAAGCAGCAGAAGGAAACGACCTTAAAAACAACTTTATGAAGATAATAGAAGCCTTAAAAGATAATATAAAAAAGTTCCTTAAATAAATCGAAAAAAATACAAAAAATTGGAGTACATCAAAAACACAGATGACAGCCTATGCTGAAGAGGATGCTAAGTGGGAACACTCCTTCATTATTGGTAGAAGTGTAAAACTATACACAACCACTTTGGAAAGCTGTATGGCAATTTCTGAGAAAACTTGGAATCAATCTCCCGAAGGATTCAGCAATACTACTATTGGGCATATACCCAAAGGATACACATTCTTACACCAAAGGAATTAGCTCACTATGTCCATAGCAGCATTATTAACAATAGCAAGAACCTGGAAACAACCTAGATGCCTCTCCACTAAAGAATGGATTAACAAATTGTGGTACATCTACACAATGTAGTACTACTCAGTAGAAAAAAAAATGATATCCTAAAATTAGAAGGCAGTATCATCCTGAGTGAAGTATCACAGGCCCAGAAAGATAGGCATGAAATGTACTCATTCATAAGTGAATTTTAGACAAAAAACAAAGAATACCCAAGTCGTAAACCACAACCTTTGAACAGCTTGGGATCAGAAGGAACTTAAGTGAGACATCCTGGGATTCCCCTAGGAAGAGAAATGAGAGAAGGTCTACTTAGCTAATTGGGATCATAACTGGTAGAGACCAAAAAGAGGTGGGAACAAATCATGAGAGGAGAGAGTTGAGTGAGATGAGCAACAAAGAGGGAGAAAAAAAGAGATGTATGTCTTGATAGAGGAAGCCAGTGTGGAGGTGGAAACAGGTCAGGTGCTAGGGAAACTTCCAAGAACCCACAGGATATCCCTGGCTAGGACTCCAACCAATAGTCGAGGAGTGCCTAAACAGGACTTTTCCTACAATCAAATGAATGAACATGCTAAGGGTCATTATAGAACCTTCATCTCGCAATGAATAGAGGCAAAACAGAGATCCATAGCTATGTGCTAATTGAGCTCCAGGTTCAGCTAAAGAGAGAAAGAAAAAAGTCTATATGAACAAAGGGATCAGGATTATGAGGAGAAGTCCCACAGAGATGGCTGACTGAAGATCTTGGGAGTTCACTGAATCAAAAACAGCCACTATGGACTCTTCAGGAAAAGGAACTAAACCCTCCAAAGGTAGATGACTGTTGAATTGCATGGACAGTATGTGGAACCTTGTGGAGTGGGATCGGACTATGTTCCTGTGCATAAATTGGCATACTGGATCTCATTTCCTACAAATGAACACCGAACTCAGTCCTAATATTTGGATGGGTGTATTGGACCTACCTCAAATGGATACACCAGAGTGAATGACCTCCCTTGGGACTCCTTACACTTCTTGGGGAAAGGATTGGGGAATAAAAGGGGAGGCTGAGGGAGGTCTGGGTGGGATTTGGGGGAGAGAAGTGATGGCAAACAGTGGGATACATGAAAAAAATACCTTTTTTGAAATAATAGATAAATAGATGATATATATATATATATAGATAGATAGATAGATAGATAGATAGATAGATAGATAGAAAAATAGAAAGATAGAATCAGGAATAGGAATCATCTCTTTATATCACATACATCTGATCTCAAACAAGTCTACCAAGACATCTAGCACAAGGTAACAGTGAAATTGATAAATTATTAATGTTTATATCAAAATTTGTAAGAATATATGAATATTAAACTTTCTGTCATAATACTGTTGTTCATAGAGAATATTAATTCTAGGGAAAAAAAGGCCATATCTAGCTTCCTTGGCTGGGTTTAGTCTCTTATCAGTTTTCTGCAATGAGTGATCTATGACAATGTCTAATTTCCACCTATGAAGTATCCAAAAGAAATATGGGGCCCCACAACGATGGTTTCACATAGACTATGAAAAATCCACTAGGCCAACAAACATAAACCAAAGATCCAATTTGAACTACAAACTGGCTAGGACAATTTTGAGCTAGCTAGCTAAGATGAACCAGCTTCACAGACTGCTCTAGCCAGGACTTGAAAAAAGCTGTGCACTTTTCCATTCTGCAGTGACTAGACAACAAATGATATAGATACTAATTTCAGGACTTGACAATTAACAAAAGTTTTCTTTTTAGGATTTCTTAAAGGTGCTGCCTCCTTAGATAGCAGGAAGTAAATTTAAAAACACAGTGCCCACATTCCCAAGAGATAGAATGGGGTTGGATGGCTTTTGGTCTTTCAATAGGTTATGGATGATTATCATTGTCTAGGGTAATTGGTTACAAATAGTTATTGGTTATGGTTAGGAAAAAGAAGCTGAACAAGGGAGATTAGATTCAGGATTTTTGTTGAAAAAAAAGAAAAAAGAGAATAACTTCTTTTTTTATTTTGACACAAAAGGGGAAATGTAGTGATATATTTTATATTTAATATAATTAGCCTGGAATCTCAGAGAACAGAATTGCCCACACTTAAGCCATGAGAGTTAGAGAGTGGTGACTCATACCTTTAGTCTCATCACTCAGGAGACAGAGATCTTTCTGTATTTCTGTGAGTTCACGGACTAACAACCAAATAGTAGTTGTTTACACCTTTAATCCTAATTCTAGGATTATGATGCAGAGTTAAACATAGAAGTGAAACAACTGGGTGGATAAGATATTTAAAGCAGGAGGAGGCACACATTCAGGTATTCTGTAAGAGGAACCAGTCAGGCAGAGGACTCTTAAAGATAGCATTTAACCTGTTCTGCCTGAGAAGTTGGCTAGATGAGAATTGACTGTGGTCTGCTTGCTCTCTATAATATTCCAGCTTTTCTCCAGTATCTGGCCCTGGGTTTTTATTATATATTAACTAGAATTTGTGTAATACATGAACAAGCTGCTGTGGCCATTTTAGTATCTGGCAATACAATACCCTTCACCAATCCAAGATTAATCAAAAGACATGGAGAGGACCACTTTGTAATCCTAAAAAAAAAAAAAAAAAGAATCCAGCAAGAAGACACTGTAATTTTTAGCATCTATGCACCAAAGACCACATGTATCCATAAAACAAATACTACTACAGCATAAATTACATATTGACTCTCACACAGTGATAGTGGGAAACTTTATTACCCTCCTTTTATCAATGGACAGGTCATACAGAAGAAAAAATAAAGAAATCCTGAAGGTGTATTATAAACCCAATGGACCTAGCAGATATTTATAGAACCTTTCACACAAACACAACATAATATAACCTCTTCTCAAAAACTCATAGTCTTTTCTTAAATTGACCACATGCTGGGACACAAGACTCAACAGATTCAAGAACATTGTAGTAATACTGTAAGTCACATCATATCACCACAGATTACATCTGGACATCAACAATAACAGAAAGCATACAAATTTATGAAACCTAAGTAACTCTTTACTAAATGAAAAATAAGTCAAAGAAAAAATTAAACACTTTGAAGAACTGAATAAAAATGCAAGCGTAACTCAAACTTATGAGACATAAGAAGGCAATTCTAAGAGAGAAGTTCATAGTACTAAGTGTAAACAAGAGAAACCAAAAAAGAAAAAAGAAAACTCAAGAGATTCTTATACAAATAACAGCAAACATGAACCATCTAGAAGAAAAGAAGATATCAGACCATGAAAGGGTAGAAAGTGAGAAATAATCAAACTTGGAGCTAAAATCAGTAAGGGGGTGGCAACTAATGAAACAGAAAGTTTGGTCTTTTAGAAAATAAGTAAGATCAACAAACCCATAAGCCAAATTTACTAAAACCAGAAAGAGAATAACCAAATCAGCAAAATTAGAGATAAAAAAGGAGGGAACATAAAGAGTCACTGAGGAAATCCAGAAAATAATAATGACATACTTTAGAATCCTAAGGAAGCTAAAACAAGCCTGAACAATAAAAGAACTGCTGGGGTCTTACCATGCCTGATTTAAATTTGTACTACAGAGCTATAGTAATAAAAACTGCTTAGTGGCTTGCTCCTTTTCTTTGCAGATCTGCGTAAGATGATTGGTAATAACCACAGGACACAGTCAATGTTAAGCTGTCTTAACATCTTCTTGGCAAATGCCATTATTCCACAACCCTTCAATTTTGTTACAGGTAGATTTTTAGTCTAAATTAAAAAAACAAGCACATTCTTTGATAAAATATTTTAAGTGCGGTTTCTAAGCCACTTTCCAATACTCTTGCCCTCTGAAACTACTTAATCTGGAGGCTACAATTCAAATCATTCTCAGAACTGTTCCCAGGCTTCTACAAAGATGGCCCATTAACCAGAACTCAGTGCTCATCTGCTTTTCTAGGTAAATCTCTCTAGGAGAGTGTTTTAAAAGAAACTTGAAATGCAAATTGGAAAATAAGACAGTAAATGATGGTGGTCAAACTAGGCTGCTGTATGTAGAAGAATCCAAATACATTAATACTTATCACCCTGTACAAAACTCAGCTCCAAATTTGCCAAAGACTTCTACATAAAACTGAATAAATCGAATCAAATAGATGAGAAAATGAGGAATAACCTTGAATTCATTGGCACAGGAAAAGTATCTCTGAAGAGAATACTGTTAGCACAAACACAAAGATCGATAATTAATAAATGGAGTCTCAAGAAACTGAAAAGTTTATGTATGGCAGAAGATTACATTATGTTCAAAAAGCAGTAAGCTACAGAATGGAAAAAAAAGATTTTTCCCAATTGATACATCTGATAGAGGGCTAATCTAAAATATATGAAGAACTCAAAAACTAAATATTAATAAAAATAACCTAATTTAAAAATGGGATACAGGTTGAAGCAGAGACTGCTCAAAAGAGGAAACACCAACAACTGAGAAATACTTTAACAAAACGTTCAATATTCTTAAACATCAGGGAAATGCAAATCAAATTAATAAAATAAATTAAAGTTCATGCTGAGGAGGATGTGGTGTTATGGAACACTCATCCACTGCTGATGGAACTGTAAACTTGAACAATGGAAATCAGTGTGGAGATTTCTCAGAAAGATGAAAATGATATGTGTGGATATATATTACATATTTAATAAAACCTGAATATTGGGGAGAGAGCACCCAGTCAAATCCTAGGCAGACAGCTCAGGAAATTCTTAAACCTTGAATACAAAGATAAACAGTTGAGCCAGTCACACACATCTTTAATCCCAGTAAAAAAAAAATGTGATACATTTAGACAATGTAATCTAATATAATAATAGTCATTACAATTGAATAGGTAAATGGATGGAATGAGATAAAAATCATGCAGAGTAAGGTAATCCAAATCCAGAAAGACAAAGATGCTACATATTTACTTATATGTGGGTGTTAGCTGTTAAGTCAGTGATAACCAAGATACAGAGGTCCAGAAGAAGGTGCTAGACTGGACCAGAAATTTTGACAACAGTTATATAGAGAATGAGAGGTTGGGAGGGCAGGTAAATCTCCCTAGGAAAGGAAATACATGTTGGGGATAGACAGGAGGAGAGTTGGTGGTGCAGGTGGCTTGGAATAGGAGCATAAAACATGGAGGGACAAAAGAAGAGGGGGATGAGAAAGGACATAGGGGAGGGAAGGCTAAACTTAAGGACTACTTGAGGTATTTTATGAAAACCTAACACAGTAGAAGTTTCCTAAAATATATACATATGTGAAGGCAATCTAAATGAAATTATAAATCTTGAGGGAGACAAAATCCCAAATGGACATCTTGTTACTAAATCAATTGACCATGAACAAGATGACCTGGTGACTACAAAGATCCTTCACTTCTATGTGATAGTGTCTGAGGTATAGGAAGGTATTTTGTGTGCTACAAGAAGAGAAAGGAAAGCATCAGCTGATCCACAAACCCTTTGATCTTCCCCAGCCTTCAAGATGTGCTAGGGCAATGATGGCACAAAATTAGTGGATGTAACTGTCCAATACCTGATTTGTCTTAAAGCCTTCTACCGAAGATTGAACTTATTTTCTCTTTAATTTCATCTTTAAAGGCTTCTACCATCGACATAAAGTTACTTTTAAGGCTGTTCTTTATGTTGCTGAATATATTTTTGCTCTGTCATCTGCTCATCTCTTCTTCCAATCAGTGCAATCATTGTCTGTGTTTCAGAGATCTCTTCTTAGTCCAAAAGGTGCTCTTAGTGAAATTGGAGCTCTTGGTAAAATTAGAGCCAGTAGAGTCCATGTTTGTAGAAATTGAGGTCTTCAGGGAACAGATCAGTTTAGGGGATGAAGTGGGATTTACAGGCTATAAGGTCCAATGATGGACAGTAATAGTCTGGATTATCTATTGGTGTCCTGCTTGCTTACCTGAAGCTGGAACTTCTATGGTGTTAGAAGGTATGGTTTGTGCCCTATTACCCTGACATAGAGGCTGGCCTAGATGGCCAAATGGGAGAAGAGTAACTCACTTCTTGAGATGGAGCTTTCCAGAGTCTGTATCTCAAGAAGCTTCTGAGGTTTGAAGATTAATGGGTTTGGGAAATGGAGTGGGGCTTATAGATAAGTGGGTCGGTCGAATTAGGGGCAACAAAGGGTGGTGAGAGCAGGCTTGCTTGCCTACTGCTGGAGCTGTGATGAGTTTGGAGGACATGGTTTGTGACCTATTGCTTCATCCTAGAGGCTGGCTTGGTTGGCTGGCCAGGAGGACAGCGCCTAAACTGACTTTCCTTTATAAGTAAGCTGATGATCATCCTAACCATCATTAGAAAACTTTCATCCAGGCAGCAACTGATGGAAGCAGATGCAGAGCTAAGCACTGGGTCAAGCTCCCAGTCCAGTGGAAGAGGAGAGTTTATATGAGCAAAGGGGTCAAGAACATAATCACATGTCACAGAGAGAGCTGACCCATGCTATTTGGAGCTCATTGACTCTAAAATGACAGAAAACTTGGGAGCCTGCATGGGAATGAACTAAGCCCTATGAACGTGGACAACAGTGGAATGGCATGGGAAGTTTGTGGGGCTTCTGGCAGTGGGACCAGAATTTATTGCTAGTGCAGGAACTAGCATCTTGAAGTCCATTCCCTAGAGAGGAACACCTTACTCAGACTCAATACTGGGGGAAAGGTCTTGGTCCTACCTCAACCAAATAAGCCCAGACTTCGATGACTCACCCTGGGAGTCCTTACCTATTCTGAGGAATGGATAGGAGATGGTGTGGGGGCAAGCTGGGGGAAACAGTGGTGGCTTTGTTTATAAAAAAAAAACCTTTTAAATATATATAAAGATTGAACTCTGAGCCAATGCTGCTTGGGTGACTAAAAACCTGATACAGATACCCCAGTGACCTTGTGTAAAATGAAATACTATATTCTATACACAAAAAAGTAGTAATAACAAAATGACTTTCTGCTATATTTAAAAATCTGTGCCTTGCTCAGCCATCATTAGGGAAGCTGCCACCTGCAGCAGATGGGAACAAATACACAGACCCACAGCCAGACATTATGCAGAGTGAAACCTTGGAATATTTGGCCCTAAACAGACTGTATCTATCAAATTCCTCCCCTCAGGGTTCAGGAAGCCCTGAGGGCAAGGAGGCAGAAATGTTCTAAGATCTAGAGGGACTAGAGAACACCAAGTAAATAAAGGCCTTTAAATCAATAGGCTCAATGCAATGATCAAACAGAGACCGAAGCAGCATACACAGGGTCTTTGTAGGCCTGTACCATATGGGAGGCCCAAAGTTGAAAGGATAAGTAGGAAAATGTCCCTATTCCTTATTCCAAAAGCTAGTTCATATCAATAACTACTTGCAAATAAAAATTAAGTTTTTGCTGAATGTGGTGGCTGGCATGTGCCTTTAATCCCAACAAGTAGAAGGCAAAGGCACATGGATCTCTGTGAGTTCTAGGCCAGCTTGGTCTATAAAGTGAGTTCCAAGACACCCAAAGCTACACAAAAATAAATAAATAAATAAATAAATAAATAAATAAATAAATAAATAAATAAAATAACAACAAAGAATTAGTTTTTTTCCAAGAGGCATCTCTGGATAAATAAACTACTCAAGGGTAGGCTGTGTGTCCAGCTGTCCACGACCATGAATTCAGTGGCACTTCTGGAGGTTCCTTTTCTCATAATATTGTGTTAGAGCTTCTTTTTTCTCTAAAACATTATGTTAATGTGACATAAATTATATAGATGTGATATATTAAATATATGTAACACAAAAATCATCACATATATGTGACATAAAAGTTATCACATGTTATATGTATCCAATATGCCCTATATATGCAATATGTGACATATATGTTATATGTTGCATATAATGATAATTTATATAGCACATATATATACTTTATATCGCATATATAATAATTTGAAATATATAAATGTATTATATATGCTATCTATATTTATCTATATATGTAGAGACAGATCTTTGATTTTTTTAAAACATCTTTTTCTTCAACAAAGCTATAGTTGGCATTTTCTTTGGGCCAACAACCAGCTCCCAAATAATGACATGGAAACTTAGTAATTGTGAGTGCTTGGCCTTACCTTAGGCTTGTTTCTAAGCTCTTTTTAACTTAAATTAATCCATCTCAGATAATCTGCCCCAAGGCTTGTTTACTTCAACTACGAATTGTCCGTAGTTTATTTTCCTGCTTCCTCTGTGCCTGGATGGCTGATCCCTGGCTGGTTCCCTTTTTCTGTCTACTCACCAGCCCTGTCTATTTCTTCTCTGCCTACTTCCATTCAGCTTTTTATTAAACGAATTGGGCACCTTAGGCAGGCAAGGTGAACCAGCAACACATCTTTACATAGTTAAACAAATGCAACACATCTTTACACAGTTAAAAATTACTCTGTTTTACAACAAAAAACTATTTTTCCTCTTTTTAAAAATGAGATATAGTAGGCTCAAAGCAAGGGGAGAAAAGTATACATGCCATTCAAAAGTAAATCCAGGTTTGATGATGCTTACTTAGTCTGGTGCTTATTCACATATTTATCAATCACTCTATTAGCTTGTGTTTCCTTTCATCTACTAGAAGTCATTAAGGTTATTTTTAGACATACTGAAAATCCCTGAACTCAGCCACTTTTTACCATCGCATGCTAATCCAAAGAACAGATCTTACAGAAAATATCAGAGAAGGCTGGGACATTTAATTCCATGCATATATGGCCGGGACATTTAATTCCATGCATATATGGCAAATCATTATATATGCATACAAAATTTCCTAACTGCCATTGGACTCTGGATGATGTCATGGCTAACTTGTCTGACAATACTTAGATCAATATAACAAGATCGAAAATGTTCCTCAGTATGCATATAAAAGTAAATGAAGATTAAGTATATTTTTTGAAGTGGGATTTTTCAGAAGTTCTATCTTCAGTCAGACTGCTTACCTCCAGTCAGGGTACTCTGACCTCACACCTCAAAGTTCTCTGCTTCTAAACTTCTTTCAGGTATTCTTTTGTAAATAAATAAAAATCCAGAATTTATAACATACAAATTAAAATGCCAGTATTTTATTCCTTACAAGAATCATTTATCTTTTTCATCATTTCTTACCTGAAAATATTTTTTATGAAGCTGATTCAAAATGATATATCTTCTAAAAATAATTATATTAACATTTGTAAAGCAAAACCAAGAATATTTAGAGAAATGGTGATTCATCTTGAAAATTTAAAATTCTTCAATTCCTAATGGTCAGTTTGAAATAATTGTGCTTATTAAAGTTAAGTTTGCCTATCTCACTGTTGTTTTTGACTGTGGATAAAGAACAGTGTTTAGAGTTTACTCCGTCTTATTTGTCCATAAAGTATTTCATTGCTGATAAGAAAACAAAATATTGATTGACTTAAGAATACTATTGTCCATAAAAGTTCTCATCTGTTCTATTTGTAAAAAAAGAAAAAAAGAGAAGATAAGAAAAATGTAAATAAATAAGCTATTTATTTGTTGTTTTCTAAAAATAATCTCCTTACTCCAAGACTTTAGAAATGGTGTTAAAAGAGATCAAAGCCTCTTATATCCTACTGTCAGTTTTTCCGTTTATGAAATTTACATTAGCAAATACAAACTGTCCACTACAGGCATGATCTCTTCTGGAATTTGTAGTAATAGTAAGAGAAGGAAGAAAAATTTGTTTGAGTGAAGAAATATAGATAATTTAATAGCAGGTATGAATGGATACTATTTTAATCAGATAAGGTGACTTTGGTAAGTGGGTTCAGTAGGTAGTTTTATGACAACTTGTTGCAACTTGGAGTCATCAGGAAAGAAGGATCCTAATTAAGAAAAAATGTCTAAAAAAAATGACCTATAAGCAAGTCCATAGGATACGTTCTTGTTTAATGACTGATGAGGGAGGCCCTAGCTCATTATGGGTAGTGCCACTCCTGGGATCTATAAGAAAACAAACTGAATAATCAGGGAAGAGAAAGCCAGTAACCAACACCCATTTATTGGCATCTGCATCAGCTCCTGACATCAGGTTTCTGTTCTGTTTGATTCCCTGCTCTGACTTCCCTCAGGGATGAACTGTGATGTGGAATTATAGACTGAGTGAAGCTGTCAGTTTGCTTTGGTCCTGCCTTGTTATCATATAATTAGAAACCCCAATAAAGATAGTGATGACTGTGGGGATAATTTAGACAGGGTGATCTAAAATCTTTTTGGAAAGTAGGGCTGGAGAGATGGCTCAGCGGTTGAGAGCGCCGTCTGCTCTTCCAGAGGACCCGGGTTCGATTCCCAGCACCCACATGGCAGCTAACAACTGTCTGTAGTTCCAGTTCCAGGAAAGTAAAGAGGCCAGGAAGAATTAACTAAAGAAGCATAGACCTAAGAGAAGAACAATTGAAGCAGAAAGAAAAAAAATAAGAAATCCCAAGACTGAGTTGTGTTCAGCATGTTTCAGAGCAGAAAAGAGTGTAGCAAGGGAAAGTTAGAAGCAATTTAGAAGGCTAGAAAGGGAGATTGTGCATAACGTTGGACTCTATGGCAAAGATCCTGTGGATGAAATAAATGTTTAACAGGGTTTGAAGCTATAAAAAAATAATATTTGCTGATTCCGTCTTTCAGGTCAAGCCTGAAAATTGTATTTAGAATCTTCTGTTGGGGGATTGAGGTCAGAAGCCAATCAGAAGGCCGCTGTAGAATCTCAGAGACAAACCACTTAATGGTCAGGGTGTTAACTAAGGACCAGGGTAAGATAAAGGAAAAGTGGTATACAGAAAGAACATAAAGACTGCCTGGCATGTATTACTTTAGCTTTAGGACAACTTGGTAGAGGGGAACAGTGGTGGGTATGTTAAAAAAAAATGAAAAAAAATATCAAATACGAAATACTAGGAAGGCTCCAAATTGACACACTCAGCTCTTGTGTACTTTGAGCTATAATCACTTATTAGTCACTAACACAGCCCCTGGTGCTTGAGATGATTCACTTACACCAGTGTTTTTGCTAGATGGATGTGTATGGCTTGACATCAGTGTGGCAAAATGAACCCACTGCACCTGTCAGGCTTTAACAAACGGGTTCTCCCAAAGCCTTGGAAGTAAAAATAACGCTGATATCTTGGAATGAACACAAGTATAAAAAGTAAAATCCTAAGGATAAAGCAAACTGCTTTTACTGAAATGTGTGGACTGTGCAGATGAAGAATTTGTTGCTTTTCCATTTAAAAGTAAGACATGCATCTCCCTGTGGTAGAATGTTTTCTGTATGATGTAAATAAAGAACTGTTTGGGCCCATGCAAGGCACCGTAGAAGTGAGTGGAGAATCAGAGGCAGCCAGGCAGGTAGAAGGGTGGAGTTAAGTCAGTCGCCATTGGACCCAAGAGGAACAGACATGTAGAGGTACCTACCAACCAGCCACGGGCTGGGAGCCACGTGGTGGGCAAATTAACAGAAATGGGTTGAAATGGGATGAAAGTGCTAGCTAGTAATGTGCTTAAGATATGGGCCAAACAGTTTAAAGTAATATAAACGTCTGATTCATTTCTTTGGGATCTGAAAGCCTCCATGTGCACCAGGTTCCAAATCCCTGCCTTTGGGGGGAGGGGGGAAACGGTCTACAACATCTCCCCACATCGACTTGCTGACTTTCCTGATGCTGTTTTTCAGAATAAGATACACAGGTATCAGTAGTTTCTGCTGAAGCCAGCTGTGCCAGCACAGCTTTGAATTATTCTAGATGGCACACAAAAACATATACACCTGTTAGGACACATGCAGCATCATGTCACCACAGAAAATATGAGATTCCATTACACTTGGGTGCTCTGCTAGAAAAATCTGAAAACCAAAACTTTGACTCAGCAAGTTTTGTTAGCATACTTGAAGGTAAATGATCAGGCAATGATGCTTAATTGTGGCCAAATATTGTTTGAATTTGTCTTGTATATTTCTTTTATATGCATTTATGTTCCAAAGAGCAAAAGAGAATGCTGACCTGATCAACCTGTTGTTCTTTGCTGGCAATTTCTATTAATGTTCTGGTACTAAAGGACTATTTCTCCTTTCTTTCCATAATTTGAGTAAATAAATATCAAATCAAATCAGAAAGATGTAGGGAAATACCCATATTTCACTCATGAAAAGCAGACTAGCCTTGGGAAGTATGTCATACCCAAAGCAGAATACAGACAAAACCAGAAAATGCAAAAATCACACTGGAAGGCACTTTCCAATACTTTCACTCCTTCTTTATTTGGCAGTATGCCCAAACATGAAATTCTACAATTCTCATAAATATGTAGAAATAAAAGCAAAGTTTTACTTGCCCCTGAAGAAATTATTGGAATTAACACTTTAGGTACTATAATTGGGACTCATTTAATGAAAACTGAAAGTTTTTCCAACTTACATTAGTCTGTAATGAGAAATGAGAACAACAGAAGTGACCCCAGTCATTCCAGACAGTTTTCACAGATAAAAATCAAAAAGGACAACCTCCAAGTTTGTAAAAATTGGCTGCAACTCTGCAACTGGCAATTGCTGGCAGATTTTCATTCCTTTCTCTGTATCTGAAGTCTGGGTTTTGTGTAGGAAAGCCTTTGAAGTCCATGGGAGTTCTCTTGCAGGGAAGGGGTGTCTGGTAACTCAGGGCTTTGCTTTCTGTTTTGCGCCCACATTTTATAAGTGGAGGAGTGTTGAACTCATACATACTTGTGCTCCAGCTTCTGCTTTTCTTCACATTATCACAGAAAGATTGCTTTTAAGATTATGATTCAGACAAAATATCAACCTGCATGTTTTTCTGGACACATCAACAATT
The DNA here is from genome assembly GCA_004025045.1 of Sigmodon hispidus. Lineage (NCBI taxonomy): Eukaryota > Metazoa > Chordata > Mammalia > Rodentia > Cricetidae > Sigmodon > Sigmodon hispidus. The sequence goes on from PVIH01005601.1 coordinate 100,363, forward strand.
CAACTAAAATTAAAACATGCATTTTACACATTAACTTACAGTATGTAAGTAGAAAGTAAAATGGAAACATGTGTTGTGTAAGTGTTTAATGATTCTGAAAAATAAGCCAATTGGTTCATAAATACATTTTCCTTTTCCTTTTTCTGTCTGCCTCTGACCTCTGCTTTCTTCTCTCCCCCTTCTCCGTTTTCTCCTCTTCTCTTTTTCATCCTCTCTACATCCTTTATCCGTCTTTCTTCTCTCTCCTAGATATAAGACTTTAAAAAGTTAAATCATTTGGCCTCAAGTTTTCCACATTAGTGTCTAGTCTAAAATGGAATTTCTTCTGAAGGCTTAAGCAAAATCTGTCTAGCTATTTGTGAGTTATGTGAAAATGGAATAAATATGTTTCTCCAGTTATAAAAAATACTGTTAAGATTTTACTTCTTGCTTTTATAAATCAAATGGGGCTGAAGCAATAAACTTCAGACCTGGAAAGATTAGAATCCCATTGGGAAAACAAAATGTAGCCAAACTCAATGAAACTTTCTTAAGTAATTTTTTATTTATTATTCTATAGATTTTTTAAGAAAAGTGGATTAAAAGCACCTAGTGATACATGTTTGTCTACCTGTTCTGAATGTATTTTTCTCTGTGTTCCTATATCTCTGCAATTTAAAGGTACTATGAACTTAATAGTCAACAATAATTCAATAACTAAATGATCAATAATAAATAAATAAAAATATTTAATAATTTTAAGGAATAACTAGTCTAAAAATATTTTAAATTTTTGTCATATTTACTTTTTCCCCAGGCTCTTTTCGGATCAATCTTTCCTTCCAAACTCACTCAAATTTGTGTCCTTTTTTTATCCTTCATGACCAATATTTGTTTCCCAAATATTTTTGGATGTGTGATTTTTTTTTACTCAAGTACTCAACTTACAAGAGCTACACTCTTAGAGAAAACTATCTTTCTCTTCCTGCAGCCAACACTTGCCAACAACTCATCTGTTAGAGATGGTATTGTATACCCAGCGCCCTGGGATTTGATCCAGCTTGAGCTTGCACAGGTTTTATGTATTCTGTTCCAACTGTTGAAAATTCATATGTTCAGATGCCCTGCCATGTCCAGAAGACAATGTATCTATCCACCTCTTCTTGCTCTACCTCATCTTTTACAAAGATCACTATAGTTTGAGAGGAGGAAATGCAGTGTATATATTCCATTTAGGGCAGCATCCTGCACTCTTATTCTCTGCACCTTGTCCAGTTTAAATCACTGTGTTTATCAATAGGCAATGTAAGTTGAATTTTCTCTAATGAGGGTTGGGAGATGCATCACTCTCTAAGTATAACAGTAAATCATTAGTAGTCAGTTTACTACTATGTTCACTTAACAAAATATTAGTAGGTCTCCCCTATCTCCCCTAGGGCCTACAACTTGTATTTTTGGTTCTGAGCATAGTCTTTAATGGCTGAACTGTCTCTTGGCCCAGTTCTCTGATTGTCTAGCCATAGTTTATTAGCCTGATAATGGTGCTAGGTATTGGTTTCATCTCATGGATTATAATTTTATTCAATCACAAAACAGTTGGTTACTCACATGGTATTAGTGCCACTTTTGCATCAGTTTGTATTTTTCTAGCTAGGATATACATTATTGTATCTCACAAGTTTCATAGTTGGGTATGATTAATTATTACTGCTTTCTCCTAAAATTTTGCATACTATGGCAATATCTTATGGGACCTTACACCTTTTTTCTTCTAAAAAAATTCATTTCTGGCACTTGCCTTTTTAACTAGTTAGCTTCTTGTGTCTACTAAGTAAATGTATTTATATGAGTGTATACTTTTGGAAGTTTCTACATGAGCACATGTCCATGCATCTTTTTCAAAAGCCTTTAACATTATTTCTCATTCCCAGTACTCTCTCCTTTACCTACTCCTCTGTCCCACTATGCCAGTTTATCTCTCCCTGTTCTATTTTTCCCTTTTTGGTGTAGATGTGAAGGGTAATCTTCCATCACTGATGGTAGGAATGTAAAGAAGTACAGCCACATAAAAAGCAGTGGGGCAAATTTTCAAAGGACTCCATATCCTGCTCTGAGAATATCTATTCATACATGTCCACTGCTGTTCTACTCACAATGTACATAAAATAAAAATAGCCCACATGTCCATCAACTGAAGAATACATATAGAAAGTGTGGTATATTTACACAGTAGAATATTGCTCAGTTACTAAGAAAAATAAAATTGATATATAGATAGATAGAGCTGGAAACAATCATTCTAAGTGAGGTAACCCAGATGTTGAAGGAGGAATGTCATATGTTTTCTCTCATGCATATATGTTAGATTTAAATCTTCAGTTACATGTGTTTCATTGAAATATACATAGAAGTCAGGGACTTGCTAAGAAAGTCATGAGAATGGAATGTCAATGAAGAAATGAGGAAACACACTAATTTATCAATAATATTAAATTTCGGAACTGGTGACATGGCTCAGTGCTTCAGAGTGCTAACTGCTGTTACAGCATACCTGTGTTTGGTTTCCGGTATGAGCTCATGACTTCCTGTAACTCCACCATTACATAATACAATGTTCTCTTCTGGCTCTCTGAAGAATGTGTACACACATGTCATACACAAACACACACAAACAGGCACACGGGGGGATTTAAAAGTAATAAGTCTGTCAAGATCCTTTTAGAAAAAAAATTATAATTAGGACTATACTTGGTCTACAGATAGTCTTTAATTTATAGTAAACACTATTTTCCACAACTCACACTTTTGTTCTACAGCTAACCACACCCAACAATTACCACTGTTTTGCCACTAGGGTGAATAAAATTTAATAATGTATTTTGAGTCAAAACCAGACAGGACACACACACCCCTCCCTACCCCCAAAACACACACACACACACACACACACACACACACACACACACACCACAAAACACCCTTTAACATTTTTGAAATGAGTTCAAAGTTTGGTTAATTTCTGTTTCATATTTATTCCATATTTTTAGCATCTTCAGCCCCTATGATCATTTATATTAATGGACACTGCAAAGCCTTGAACAAACTCTTGTCTGGATAGGCCAGAAACTATTTATTTTCATGATGACTCTTAAGAACTGAACTGAAACTAACTGCCTGTTGCAGGCTTCATCATCATGTTCCATGTCTTTTACCTTCTAAACATTCCTTAGCTTACTGCTAAGCTAAACTTCCATTTAGCATTTCGGGATTTGTCAACTATGAAGGTATATAAATAGATTTTTTTTTTGTCTATTTTAGCTGAACACCAGTTTTTATTCTCTAACCCATTAATGAAAAGAGTATAAATCAGAACCTTTCTCCCCAAAGCCTGCTCCTCTTTGTTGTATTAATGTGTAGTTATATGATTTTTGCCTCATTGCTGTTTTTTAACCTTTATGCACAATACTTCAATATGCCTACATTAAGCAGATTTAGTGACTAATTTATGCTTTAGTTAGATAAGAAGAATATGAGAGTATTACTTCTAAGGTTTAGAACAGTTTATGAGGCATTGAAATGCTGTTTTACATCTCTTTATACTGTTTGAGTTTCTTCCACTTAAGTGTATATAAAATAATAAATTTAACATGATAGTCGCATTCAGGGACTGATTTTTCTTAAAGTATTTAATTTGAACTCTACTCCACTAAATTCCATTTCTTACAGCTATTAGTTGTTTGTTTGTTATTGTTGTTTTGTTTTCAGGTTTCTATATCTCAATGATTTTCTCTTTTTGTCAGGCTTAAAGCTTACCCCAAGAACTGTTCACTAAAATACAGGGACAGTGTCTTACTCAGTTCTGATCATGATTATGAAAACTTTTATTGGAAGATCCTGTAGCACCTTGGTCCAGAAAAGAGTAAGAGGTGATTGCACCCCAAACACTAGGCCAAGCAGAGACCTTCTATCTGAAACCAGGGACACAACCCCAACTCCGAACCCACATCCATCCCTGCCCTAAACCAAACAAAGCTGGGAGACACACATCTCCCAGCAATTTCAAGCAACACACAGAAGGAGGGACTTCTCATGGCCAAACCCTACCACAAACGCAAACTGTATTATCATACACAGACATCTGGAGATCCTACAGAACCCTGGTTCAGAAATGACTAAAGAGCTGACTAAGAGCTGAGTAAGAGACAACTAAGTGCCATCTAAGAATAAACTGAGGAAGCAATGGGCACATTGCAGTGTGAGAATACATATAACAACTTAAAGACCAACAAGGGACCATCAGAACAAGCTGGTGGTTCTACAACATGAAATTGAACAGAGCAACAAAGAGGAAACAGAAGGAAACAACCTTAAAAACAAATTTTGTGAGAATTATAGAAGCTTTAAAGGAGAACATAAATTTCCCTTAAAGAAATAGAAGAAAATGCAAACAAGAAATGGGAAGACATTAACAAATCCCTGAAAGAAATTCAAGAAAAAGAAAATCAAGAGGTAAAACCAACATTCTAGGAATTAAAAATTGGAATATTGGCAATAAAAAAGGTAAAAAATAAGGCAAAGCTGAAAATAGAAAATCTGAAGAAATGAACTGGAACTACATATACAAGAATAACCAACAGAATTCAAGAAATAAGAGAGAATCTCTGGAGTGGAAGATACAACAGTGGAAATAGATACATCAGTCAAAGAAAACACTAAAAATGAAAAATAAATAAATAAACAGCCCTAACACAAAACATCCAGAAAATTTAGGACACCAAAAATGAACAAGCCTGAGAATAATGGAATAAAAGAAGGAGAATACCAGCTCAAAGGCATAGATAATATATTCAATAAAATCACAGAAGAAAACTTTTCCAACCTAAAGAAAAAAATGCCTATAAAGATACAAGAAGCTTATAGAACACCAAATAGATTAGACACCAAAAAAGTCTTTTTTCCACATAACAATCAAAGGATAAAACCTAAAGAACAAAGAAAAAGTACTAAGAGCTGCAAACAAAAAGGGCCAAATTACCTATAAAGGCTATAGCACTATAGATTATTCAATGAAAGCAAGAAAGTCCTGGTCAGAAGTTACATAGACACTAAAAGAGCATGGCTACCAACCCAGACTACTATACTCAGCAAAACTATCAATGACCATACATAGAGTAAACAAGATATTCCACTACAAAACCAGTTTTAAATAATACCTATCCACAAATCAGGCCCTACAGAAGGCACTAGAGGGAAAACTCCAACCTAAGACAATCAGATACAATCATGAAACCACAAACAATCAATAATCCCACAGAAGAAAAACCCAGAGAATGGAAGGGAAGGGTAAAAAAGGAAATACACACAGGCTACCACAGAATAACAAGAAATAAAAATTATTGGTCATTAATATTCCTTAATATCAATGGACTCAATTCACCTATAAAAAGACAGTAACAGGATGAATACAAAAACAGAAGCCATCCTTCTGCTGCATACAAGAAACACATCTCAACTTCAAAGATAGACACTGGCTCAGAGTAAAGGATTAGTAAAAGACATTCCAATAAAAACAAGATGGTGTAGCTTTCTTAATATCTAACAAAGTGGACTTTAAACTAAAATCAATCAAAAGAGACCAGGACATACATTATTTATTCATCTCAAGAAAAATTCACCAAGATGAAGTCTCAATTCTAAATAGGTATGCCCCCAACATAAAGGCATCTACATATGTAAAAGAAACACTACTAAAGATTAAACTACACATCAAACCCCACACACTAATAGTGAGAGACTTTAATATCACACTTTAAATCTTAGATAGGTCAACCAGACACAAACTCAACAGATAAATAAGGGATCTAACAGATGTTCTAACCCAAATGGACTTAAATAGATATATATATAGAGAGAGAGAGAAGCTTCCACCCAAACACACAATATACATATTTTTCAGCATCCTATAAAACTTACTCTAAAACTGATCACATACTCGATCTTAAAGAAAATATCAATAGACAAAAAAATGGAATAACTCCTTGTATTATGTCAGATTACCATGGTCTAAAGTTAGAGTTTAACAGCAACAAAAATCACAGCAAACCTACAAATTCATGGAAACTAAATTTCATGAATATTAATAAATTCTGACAAACAGAAACCAACAACATATAAAATTCATCTACTGTAATCAAGTAATCTACATTCCCAAGATGCAGGAATGGTTCAACATATGAAAAACTGTGAATGTCAACCATTGTACAAGCTAACTGAAGGAAAAAACACACACACACATGGTCATCTCTGTAGATGGTGAAAAAGCCTTTAACAAAATCCAAGACTCCTCTATGATAAAAGTCCTAGAGAGATCAGGAATACAGGGAAACACCTAATTATAATAAAGGCGACATATAGCAAGTTGATAGCTAGCATCAAACTAAATGGAGAAAAACTCAAAGCAATCCCAGTAAGATCGGGAACAAGACAAGGCTGTCTCCTTTCTCCTTATCTATTCAATATAGTTCTTAAAGTTTTAGCTAAAGCAATAAGAGAACAAAAGGAGATTAAGGGGATAAAAATTAGAAAAGAAGTCAAACTATCTCTAATTGCAGATGATATGACTCTATACATAAGTAACACCCAAAATTCTACCAGGGAACTCTTGCAGTTAATAAACACCTTCAACAATGTAACAGGTTAACAAGATTAACTAAAAAAAAAAAAAAATCAATAGTCCTCGTATATACTAAGGATAAATGGGCTGAAAAAGAAATAAGGGAAACATCACCTTTTAAAATTGGTGCAAATAGCATTAAATACCTTACCATGACTCTAACCAAAGAAGTGGCTGATCTGTTTGACAAAAAATTAAATCACTGAAGAAGGTAATCAAAGAGGATATCAGAAAATGGAAAGATCTCTCGTGTTCCTGAATAGGTAGGACCAACATACTAAAAATGGCAATCTTATCAAAAGCAATCTACATATACAATGCAATTCTCATCAAAACCCCAACACATTTTTTTTATAACTTTGAAAAGAACAATAATGAACTTCATATGGTATAACAGGAAAGTCAGGATTTCCAAACAAATCCTGATCAACAAAAGAACCTCAAGTGTCATTGCCATCCCTGACTTCAAGCTATACTATAGAGTTACACTAATAAAATCAGCCTGGTACTGGCATAAAAACAGACTTATAAATAAATGGAATTGAATCACAGACCCCCACCTTAACCCGACACCTATGAACTGCTGATCTTTGACAAAGAGGCCAAAATATTCAATGGAAAAAAAGATAGTGTCTTCAACAAATGGTGTTGGCATAGCTGGATGATGGTATATAGAAAAATGCAAATAGATCTACAAAACTCAAATCCAAGTGAATCAAAGACCTCAATATACACCCAACTAGACTAAGCTTGATAGAAGAGAAAGTGGGAAACACCCTTCAATGCATTGGCACTGGTGACTACTTACTAAATATAACACTAGAGGTATAGATACTAATAATTAAACAATTAATAAATGGGACCTCATGAAACTATGAAGCTTCTATAAGGTAAAGGACCCAGACCATAAGACAAACCAAAAGCATGCAAAATGGGGAAAGATCTTCACCAACCCTATATCTGACAGAGGACTGATCTCTAAAATATATAGGGAACTCAAGCAACTAGAACCCAAAAACCTAAATAACTCAATTAAAAAATGGGGCTCAAGAGTGAGTCTGGTATTCCTATAGTTGGAGTGGGGTTCGAAGGGTCAGTCCAGGGTGTTTCTGATCCCAAGCTGTTCAGTGGTTGTGGTTTGCCGCTTGGGCACATTTGACTTTTTTTCTTCTTTGTTTGTTTAGAGACCACTAGTGAGTGAGTACATCCCCTGCTTATCTCTCTGAGATTGTGATACCTCGCTCAGGAGGATATTCTCCAAATCCATCCATTTGCCTGCAAATTTTAGGATATCATTTTTTCTTACTGCTGAGTAGTATTCCATTGTGTAGATATACCACAGTTTGTTAATCCATTCTTCAGTTGAGGGACATCTAGGTTGTTTCCAGGTTCTTGCTATTACAAATAATGCTGCTATGAACATAGTTGAGCTAATACCTTTGGTATGTGACTGTGCCTCTTTAGGGTATACACCCAGAAGTGGTATTGCTGGGTCCTTGGGGAGATTGATTCTCAGTTTTCTGAGAAACCTCCATATTGCATTCCAAAGTGGCTGAACAAGCTTACACTCCCACCAACAATGGAGGAGTGTTCTCCTTGCTCTGCATCCTCTCCAACATAACATAGGCTGTCATCTGTGCCTTTTATCTTAGCCACTCTAACAGGTGTTAGGTGGTATCTCAAAGTTGTTTTGATTTGCATTTCTCTGTTGGCTAAAGATGAAGAGCACTTTTTCAGGTGCCTTTCAGCCATTCGTAGATCCTCTGCTCAGAATTCCCTTTTTAAATCTGTACCCCATTTTTTGATAGGGTTATTCAGGGTTTTGGGCTCTAAATTCTTGAGCTCTTTATATATCTTAGAGATCAGTCCTTTATCACTTGTAGGGTTGGTGAAAATCCTTTCCCATTCTGTAGGCTGGCGTTTTGTCCTATTGACAGTGTCCTTGGCTTTGCAGAAGCTTCCCAGCTTCAGGAGATCCCACTTATTGATTGTTGGTCTTAGTGCCTGTGCCACTGGTGTTATATTTAGGAAGTGGTCGCCTGTGCCAATTTGTAGAAGTGTATTTCCCACTTTCTTTTCTATCAAGTTCAAATTGGCTGGGTTTAAATTGAGGTCTTTGATCCACTTGGATTTGAGTTTTGTGCAGGGTGACAGGCTCGGATCTATTTGCATTTTTCTACACACTTCCATCCAGCTATGCCAACACCATTTGTTAAATATACTATCTTTTTTCCATTGAATGTTTTGGACCTCTTTGTCAAAGATCAGGTGTTCAAAGGTTTTTGGGTTAATGTCTGGATCCTCAGTTCTATTCCATTGGTCCACAAGTCTGTTTTAATGCCAGTACCAGGCTGTTTTTATTACTGTAGCTCTATAGTATAGCTTGAAGTCAGGGATGGTGATACCTCCTGAGCTTCTTTTGTTGAGTAAAATTGTTTTGGCAATCCTGGCTTTCCTGTTATTCCAAATGAATTTGGGTATTGTTCTTTCAAGGAACAAAAAATATTGTGTTGGGATTTTGATAGGCAGTGCATTGAATCTGTAAATTGCCTTTGGTAGAATTGCCATTTTTACTATGTTGATCCTACCATCCAGGAACATCGGAGAGCTTTCCATTTTCTGATATCCTCTTCAATTTCTTTCTTCCACGATTTAAAATTTTTGTCAAATAGGTCTGTTACTTCTTTGGTTATAGTTACTCCAAGGTATTTAATACTATTTGTAGCTAATATGAAGGGTAATGTTTCTCTTATTTCTTTTTCAGCTCTTCTATCTACTCTTGAGGGAGGGGTGTCAAAACTGAATTTGGCCAGGAGTGGAGACTGATCCAAGCATTATTGGGTCAGTGGGACCATAGGACTGTCTACTCCCTGCCCAGGGAAGGGATGGGGAGTTGCAGAGAAGAAAAATGTCAAGATGTGGTGGGAGGGGGAAGGGACCTTGAATAAGGATATATAGGGATGGGAAAAAAAATTTCAGAGGGAAAGCTGAACACATAGTAAATATATGTGTAGCAATCTTATTTGCATTACCACCCTTGATAAGCCATGCTTATGATTCTTATCCTCTTCATAGTTATTGTTAACTTTTCCTCATTTTAAATTCATGTTACTGTTTTTTGTTAAATACAAAAAAAAAAAATGGGGCTCAGAGCTAAAAAGGAAATTCTCAACAGAAGAATTACAAATAGCTAAAAGGGACTTAAAAGTTGCTCAACATCTTTAGTCATCAGAGAAATGCAAACCAAAACAACCTTGAGATACCACTTTACACCTGTCAGAATGGCTAAGATCAAAACAACTGTTAATAATCTATGCTGGAGAGAATGTGGACCAATGGAACACTCCTTCAATGTTGGTAGAAGTGTAAACTTGTTCAGCTACTCTAGAATGCAGTATAGCAGTTCATCAGAAAACTGGGAATCAGTCTCCCCCAAGAAGCCAGCAATACCATCATTGGGCATACAACCAAAGGGTACACATCCATAACCCTAAAGGCATTATCTCAGCTATGTTCACAGTAACATTATTCATAATAGCAAGAACCTGGAAACAACCTAAATGGCCCTCAGCTAGAAAACAGATTAACAAACTGATATATCTACATAATAGAATACTATTCAGCAGTAAAAATGAATGACATTCTAAAATTTGCAGAAAAAAATACATTTGCAAAATATCCTCCTGAGTTAGTTATCACAAGCCCAGAAAAATAGGCATGGGATATACTCACTCATAAGTGGATTTTAGACCAAAAGCAAAGAATACCCAAGCTGCAAATCACAAACCTTGAACAGCTTGGGATCAGAAGAAACTTAAGTGAGATATCCAGGGTTTCTCTTAGAAAAAGAAATTAAAGAAGGTCTACTTAGCTAATTGGGTAGCAACTAAGGAGAGGTGGGAACAAATCATCAGATAAGGGTATGGTTGAGTGAGAGGAACAACAAAAAGGGAAGGATAAAGAGATGGATACTTTGATAGAGTAAGCCAATGCAGGGTTGGAAACAGACCAGGTGCTAGGAAAATCCCCAAGAACTTACAGGATTTCCCTGGATAGGTCCCCAACCAATAATGGAGGGGGTGCCTAAACAGGATGTCCCCTATAATCAAGTGAATAACTACCCTAAGTGTCATCACAAAACATACACCCAACAGTAAATGGAGATGGAGGCAGAGATCCATGGGTGAGCACTGGGCCGAGCTCCCCTTAGAGATGGAGAGTTGAGGAGAAAAGTCTGTATGAGCAAGGAGGTAGGGAGTATGAAAAGGAGCCCCATAGAGATGGCTGCCTAGAGCTCTGGAGAGCACACTAAATCAAGAACAGTCCTTGGGAAATCACAGGACAAAGTGCTAGGCCTTCCAAGGTTAGGCATTTGTTAATTAGCATTGGCAGTATGTGGAGCCTCAAGGTGTGGCATCAGACTGTGTTTCTGTAAATGGGCTGGCACTTTGGAGTCCATTCTCTGCAGAGGATTGCTTAACCCAGCCTTGATATTTGGATGATAAAATCAGATCTGCCTGGAGTGGATATGCCATGCTGAGCTGACCTATATTAGGACTTCCTGCCTTTTGGGGAGAGAGGATTGGGGAAGGGGGTGGAGGAAGGCTAAGGCAGACTGGGATGGATTGGGAATAGGGAAAGATGGGTGAGTAGGGGGAATACATGAAAAAAAGAGCTTTATAATCAATAAAAATAAATAAAAAAATTTTAAAAAAACTCTTATGAAGAAAAACATTTAATTGAGAGTGTGAGGCTTACAGATTAAGAGGTTGAGTTAATTTTGATCACAGTGAGAAGTAGGCAGTGCAGGTAGACATGATGCTGGCCAGGTTCCTGAGAGTTCTATATCTGGGTAGGTAGTCAGTGGGAATTGAGAGAGACATTGAACCTGGCTTGAGCATTTGAAACCCCAAAGGACATTCCCAGTGACACATTTTCTCCAACAGGGCCACAGCTCCTAACACCTGTCAAGTAGTGCCCACTATCTAATGTCCAAGCATTGAAATACATGAGCATGTAGGGGAGGGTGTGGGGATCATTCTTATCTAACCCACTGCAGACAGGCTTTATTTTCCAGACTATGAATTTCACAATTGAAAGCCCTACCTCACAGTGTGCAATTTACTTACTCAATATTCTCTAATACATTCCGTGGGCAGTCCTGGACCTCTTATCCTATGGGGGAAACAGTGTTCCACAGACCCAAGTTGAGGTACGTGGAATGAAATCAGCTTTCTCTTAATGACCAGATCACAGTCAGTTCCTGTACCTTGATCTAACCCTCTACATAGAGTCTCCTCCAAGAAGCTTCCTCCTGTCACCAGTAGTTGTACTGGACAAGTTCCCACGGACTCAAGACAAGCATGTATATTAGTCTTTCTAACAGTTCTCGGCTATATTGCAAGAAATTCAAATCCAAATCCATGTGTTGTTTCTTGCAGAAATACCTTAGGCTGCAATAATGGAGCAAAGGTGGCATTTTACACTAAGGCAATCAATTCAGCTTTCCTCAGCACACTTTCCTAGCAACATGTACTAATTTCATGCACAAATTTACATATTTATTTTTCTACTTATTTACCCATTTCAGCAGACTTCTCACTCGTAGGAATATATTTCTGTTATAATTTATTCCCATGTTTAAATAAAAGAATGTTTTCTTTCACCGTGTGTATTTTCTGAGAGTAAACTTTCCATTACATATTGGGAATGACAGTGGACAGCCCATGATTTCCAGTCAGGGCTTGACATTCTGGTCCCCAAACAGAGCAGATGTTGTCATCACTCACGTGAGAAGCCATTAGCCAAAATTAAATTGCTTGGCTTGCTTATTAGAGACAGTCAGGAAAAGAAACTCACAGCCAGGAAAAGAAAATACACTTTCTTAAAGCATGAAAAAAAATGCCTACACATCTCATACAAAATGCAAAGCGAAGGCAAACTCTAAAGTTGTGCAGAAATAATATATTTGCGCAGTGAGAAAAGCATACTTTCTATTTAAGATACCTAAGATTCATTTCCCAAGGGCTTTTCTCTATCAACTTTGAAATTCACTTCTTACAGAAAAATAATATCAGCACAATAAGCCAGTGTTCCTTTAATCATATCAAGGCAAAATATTCTAACATACAGCCACATATGCTAGTCATTTTGTAACACAGGGGAAACTTCAACGTCTCATCACAACTCTAAAATATCATAAATGAAACAGTTTTAATCATCATGATAAAAATATAGATGGAAGTTAAAATTATCAGTAGCTGCTAGTATCTTCTGCCCCATGAGGGAAAATGTCTAAGGCGAACATAATGCGTGTGAAAATCAGGATTGGCCTGTCCTTAAGATAACATAGAAGTCACTAAGGTTATTGAAAAGCACAAGCAACATCACTCACAAGGATGAGTTTTATGGCCTAGAAGTAATCAAGGTTTTGGTGGTGGAGAGCCTGGGTGGAACCTAGCTACCATACAGCAAAACAACTCTAAATTGTGAACTACATCCATTCCCAGCATTCAGGGATTAGGACATTTTAAACATCTCCTTTCTTAGAAGCATGCCTGTGTGTTTAACTTTTCTGGTTTCTCCAGTGTTTATCTGTATTCACAAGGACTTTATGCCTTTTATTTCCTTCTTTTGATTGTCCAGTGCAGGATGGTCTGCCTTCAAAACATAAACGCCCAGCAAAAATGAGCTCAGATCAGAATGATCTCTCTCTCTCTCTCTCTCTCTCTCTCTCTCTCTCTCTCTCTCTCTCTCTCTCTCTCTCTGTGTGTGTGTGTGTGTGTGTGTGTGTGTGTGTGTGTGTGTCTGTCTGTCTGTCTGTCTTTATCTCTGTCTCTCTGTGTCTGTCTTTCTCTCTTTCTCTCACACACATTAACAAATATAATCACTGACAAAAGGTTATCAACTTAAGTGATGGGCATAGGAGAAGTTGAGGAATGCTACCTGGAAATGGCTAGAGGAAGGAAAAAGAAATGGGAAAGTTATAATTTTATTTTAGTTGCAGGTACTTTGATTTTAAAAAATGACAACAGATGAACAGATATGCTTTTTTCAAACAATGGTGATTAATTGCCAATGGTTTATATTATAAACTCTTACCAAACACTCAGGTTTCAGGGCAAACCATTCAATACATAAATTTTTTAACTTAATATTTAAGTGATATGTTGCATTCTGATTTTAGAATATACTGTGCTTTATGTTGTGTATCTGTCTACATAATCACACCTATATACAATAGAACACTATGAATCAGAACAGTTTTTATTTCATTTTAGATATCTCAATTCTGAATTCAAAATGTCTGTCCATTTGATTCACAATTAAATAACTAGATAATCCTTGGTCCATCTATTCTTCAAAAGGAGTTGAATTCTATATTTTTCCAAAAAAAGGCAAATATAGGTAGACACAGATGTGAGAGTAGGTAAGGTAAATGCTCAGAGGGAATACTAGTTCAGACCCTCCAAACATAAAGATAAAATGCCATACTGGTGTCTATCACCTAAAAATTTCAGAAAAATCAAATTTTTGAATACTTTGAATCATTTCTAGAAAATAAATGTCCAAAAACACATGAGTAATATTCATCGACACTTCCTAGTAACAGATCTGTGTCTTTCAATTTGAAAAAAACCAAGTTGTTGTTTACTTTCATGAAATTGAATCATTCAAATCTTTCTCTAGTCTAGAATAGATCAAGCCAAAGATGAAGGGATTAAATTATTAGGCTACAGCCAAAAAGCCATATTTTCCAGGTAAGTCCCCCAGTTCCTGGAATAGCATTTGATATCACCTAAATTGTATAGCAAAGTCCTATACAGAAGATCTTGGACAAAAGGAGAAAAGAAAGGAAGGAAGGAAGGAAGGAAGGAAGGAAGGAAGGAAGGAAGGAAGGAAGGAAGGAAGGAAGGAAGGGAGGGAGGGAGGGAGGAAGGAAAGAAGGAAGGAAGGAAGAAAGAAAGAAAGGAAGGAAAGGAGAAAGGAAAAAGAAGAGAGAGAGAGAAAGAATGAAAGAGAGCATACTTTCTAAATATGGTGAATATCAGAGGCCAATTCTCTTATATGCATGCTTTAGTAGAGACAGTCCTTATTGCTACTGCATTTTGTGTCAATTGCCACACGGACATTTCATACATGTAATAATGTTTTATTATCTGTCATTATTCTTGTCTGTAAATCCTCTCATTTATGTTTGGCACTCCTCATAGTCATTTTTACTCCATGGACTTTCCATTTCCTAGTTCTCAACGGTAGTCTTCTTCAATGTAAATGACTTTTTCACCTTTATTAAATATCTGGCAAACGCCATTCCTCAGATTGATATATTTAAAAGCAGACCCAAAACTAATTATATCCAAGAAAGGAATCAGCAGCTCATAGCATAGATACAGACTATAAAGTATAATAATAATAATGAGTTCAAGTCATAGCCAGATTAATTACAATGGATTCTCAAGTATAAATGTTTTTCCATAACAGAGTTTCAAGTTCTAGAGAACATTTGGAAAGAATATACCTCATAAATTAACATCATTTTCCTCCAACATTCATACTCTCTGCAGACACAGATTGCCCTGAGAGATTCATTCCCACTCTTTACTCTCTGCCTCAGGCCACAAGACACATTGGTAGGATTTCTAATCAAATTTCTGTGCTTGTGATTTGTAATTTATTGGCTTGCAGTTGCAGTTATATTATTAATTTTGCATTATTTCTATGAATCAATGGAAATTCTCACCAGATTCCACATCATTTTCTTTTTTAATATTTTTAATTACTTAAAAATATTTCTCAATAAAATATATTTTGCTCATCCTCTTCTCCTCCCTAAGTCCTTCTAGGTTTTCCCCCTCCAACCAATTACAACTCAAATATAATTTATTCTTTAAAAAAAACAAAACAAATAAAAACTAGTTCAACAACAAAGAAATCCCACAAATCAAGAAAAATAAATAAATAAAATTACGTCCCAAAAGAAAACAGCACCACCAAATTGCAACTAGATAAAAGCATACAAGAGACTTTGGAGTCCAATTAGATGTTGGTCAGTTACTCGTGAACATGAAGCCTGTCCTGAAACAGTGGATATACCCAGTGTCACTTTATTGGCATTGGGAACTGTCTTTTCTTCTCCCAGCAGGTGAAAGTGACAGTTCACTTGTTAAACTTCATCTCAGTGACTAGACTTTCATCCATTCTTTCATTTTTTAAAAATATATCAAAGTAAAATATAATAAGAAAAAAATAATCATATCAAAGCAGATTAGACAAGGCAACCAAAAGGAAAGAAATCCCATAAAAACACCAAACTGGAAGTCCTAATATAAACACAAAAGATCTGATGCAGGCCCTAGGCATGCTGCTTCCATCTCTGTGAATTCAAATGAGCTTTTCTCATGTTGATTTAAAGAGCTTCGGGGTTTTGTGTTCACCAACCCCATGTCTGACACTCTTTCCACATCATGCACAATGGGGTTTTCAAGCAGTTGATATAAATGAGTGTGTATATATTACATATATAAATATGTATGTGCATGTATATTAGTGTGTTAGAAGAGAATGACATAAGAATTCTAAAAACTACTCTGATTGGCTTATATCTCATATTCTCTGCATTTTTTATCATTGTGGTCCTCTCTAATAAGATTCTCCAGATTCAATTCTAGTTTTGCCAGTGTCCTCAGTTTGAGGACCTCCAGAAATATAATTTTAATAATAATTTATGTTCCAAAATATTCTCCTTTTTTGATCCTTTCAACTGAGAAATATATTTGTAGCTATTATGGGTTAACATATATCTATTAATAAGCATTGAGAAGTGAAGTAGCCTAGAATTGTACATGCACATGCTTCCATTCTAAGCCATGGCCTGTAGTTACTTCTACAAGGTACCCAAAAGCTCTTTGTGAAGCACCCTTAAAAGCAAATTTATTCTTAGTAAATGGAGACCCTTTCACTATTCAAATAAGTCAATAAAAAACAACAGCAACATGATGGCATACACATTTTTCCCCAGAACTATTAAATTCCCTGGAAATTCATTTTTCATTTCTTATCTTAGTATATAGAAAAAAGTTAAAGTTATCTTACACAAAGCCACCCTCACAGTCTCTTTGAGTCTCTAAAGATAAAGAATTCCTGTCAAGAAATTCTTATATAACCTGAGATTAGATAACCTAGGAATTCAGCATGAAATGAAATAATACTTTTCTACTAAAGGAACATAGCAGAAATGACTCCTAATGACATTCCACTATACACATAAATCTGTTCCTTACTCAGCCATCATCAGAAAAGCTTCCTCCTACATAATATAATAACAAATACAGAGACCCACAACCAGACAATATGCAGAAAGGGAGAGAAACATACAGCTATAAATGGGATGTCTGTGTCAAATATCACCCCTTGAGGCTCAAGAACTCCTATGGAAGATGAAGTGAAAAGAACTCAAGAGTCAGAGGGGTTGGAGGATGCCAAGAAGGCAAGGACTGACACACACCTGAAGTTACAGAGTATAAGGTAGCATATGTGGGGTTTGCATAGGTCTGCACCAAGTGGGGTCCTAGAGCTGAAAGGACAAATGGACACATGCCCCGTCTCTAACCCAAAATAAACTCCAATTGGTAACTATTTGCAAATGAAAATTCATCCAAGGGAGACTGTCTCACTAGGGAAATAAACTACTCTTAAGGGCAGACTGGATGCCCAGCTGTAGATGGCTAAAAGAAAATGGACTCAGTGGCATCTTTGGAGGATCCTTGCCCCATAATAATGTCAAGGCTTTTATTCTCTCTTTTTGAAATTTTTTTTATTTTTTATATTTAAGTTTTTAAGGATTAAACACAAATGGTCAATTCTTAACCAAATTAAATAAAAAAGAGAAGACCTACTTCAATAAAACTAGAAATTGAAACACAAACATTATATCAAATATGAATGAAATTACCAAAAATATTAAGGACATACATTATAAATTTGTTTTGATAAACAGAAGATTCAGAAAAATAAAACTGGTGAGATTTTAGATGGCAAAATTAAACCTATATTCAATGAATGATTTTAACAAATGCAAACTTTGTAAACTTGAAATACTTAAAACACTAATAAAATACTCCATACTAAAAATAAGAATAGCAATAAAAAATGAACACAGAAAATATGAACTGACTATCACAGTGTACTATAACTTAAAGAACTATGACAAACACATATCATATTATTCCATAAAACTTAAAATAATAAGCCAAGCCTTTAAAAGTTACAAAACCAGTGCAACCCTGATATTAATCATAGCATTTTTTCCTTCTTTTTTTTGTTTTTTTAAAATATATATTTATTATTTGGTGTTTTTACATCATGCACCCCATCAAACTCACATATCAGACCTCTCAGTATCATGCCCACTCTTATGATCTCCCCATTTAAAAAACCACCCATTCATGCTGTTCATTTGATTACTGGAGCATAATTAACCTCCCTGTGGCTAGACCCTTAAAGAAAACAAGTATTTCCTTACCCACCCCTCTGCCAGAAGCCATCAATGCAGAAGTTAGACATTGTGGTGCTTAGTTATGTTGTAGCCTTGAGTACTTGTGTATGATGACATCTCTCTTTTTTTATATTTTTTCCTAAAGTCCACTAATGATTGGGTACATACCCAGCTTCTCTTTCTGAGATTGTGATACTTTGCTCAGGAGGATATTCTCCATATCCATCCATTTGTGTATAATTTTAAAGTATCATTTTTTCTTACTGCTGAGTAGTATTCCATTGTGTAGATGTAACACAGCTTGTTAATCCATTCCTTAGTTGAGGGGCATCTAGGTTGTTTCCAGCTTCTTGCTATTACAAATAATGCTGCTATGAACTTGGTTGAGCTAATGCTTTTGGGGCGTGAATGTGAATTTTTAGGGTATATGCCTAAGAGTGATATTGCTGGATCTTTGGGGAGATTGATTCCCAGTTCTCTAAGAAAGCGCCATATTGCATTCGAAAGTGGTTGAACAAGTTAATACTCCCACCAACAATGGGGGAGTGCTCCCCTTGCTCCACATCCTCTCCAGCATAGGCTGTCATCTGTGTTTTTAATCTTGGCCATTCTGACAAGTGTATGGTGGTATCTCAAAGTTGTTTTGATTTGCATTTCTCTGATAGCTAAAGATGTTGAACATTTTTTTCATGTGCCTTTCAGCCATTTTTATTTCTTCTACTGAGAAGTCCTTTTTTAGTTCTGAATCTCATTTTTAATTGGGCTTTTAAGTGTTTGGGGCTCTAGTTTTTTGAGTTCCCTATATATTTTAGAGATCAATCCTCTGTCACTTGTGGGGTTGGGAAAAACCTTTTCCCATTCTGTAGGCTGTCAATTTGTCTTATTGACTGTATCCTAGGCCTTAGAGAAGCTTTTCAGTTTCAGGAGATCCCACTTATTGATTGTTGTTCTTAGTGTCTATGCTACAGGTGTTATTTAGGAAGTGGTCACCAGTGCCAATGTTTTGGTGGGTATTTCCCACTTTCTTTTCTATCAAGTTCAGTGTAGCTGGGTTTATGTTGAGGTCTTAGATCCACTTGGATTTAAGTTTTGTGCAAGGTGAAAGGTTTCAATCTATTTTCATTTTTCTATACACTGCCATCCAGTTATGCCAACACTATTTGTTGAAGATACTATCTTTTTTCCATTGAATATATTAGGCCTCTTTGTCAAAAATCAAGAGTTCATAGGTGTGTGAGTTAAAGTCTGGGTTTTAGTTTTGATTCCATTGATCCACAAGTCTATTTTTATGCCAGTACCAAGGTGTTTTTATTACTGTGGCTCTATAGT
Organism: Sigmodon hispidus; assembly: GCA_004025045.1. Lineage (NCBI taxonomy): Eukaryota > Metazoa > Chordata > Mammalia > Rodentia > Cricetidae > Sigmodon > Sigmodon hispidus. Next base: position 119,841 of record PVIH01005601.1, read on the forward strand.
ATAATTTGAAGTCAGGGATGGTGATGCCTCCTGAGGTTGTATTGTTGAGCAAAATTGTTTCGGCAATCCTTGCTTTCTTGTTATTCCAAATAAAATTGAATATTGTTCTTTCAAGGTCTGTAAAAAAAATTGTGTTGGGATTTTGATGGGAATTGCATTGAATCTGTAGATTGCTTTTGGTAAGATTGCCATTTTTTCTATGTTGATCGTATCTTTCTAGGAACATGGGAGAGATTTCCATTTTTTTTATCCTCTTCAATTTCTTTCTTCAGAGATTTAAAATTTTTGTCAAATATATCTGAAACTTCTTTGATTATAGTTACACCAAAGTATTTAATGCTATTTGCATATAAAAGGTGATGTTTCCCTTATTTCTTTTTCAGCCCTTTTATCTTTAGTGTATAAGAGGACTACTAATTTCTTTGAGTTAATCTTGTTTCCTGCTACATTGCTGAAGGTGTTTATCAGCTGTAGAAGTTCCCTGGTAGAATTTTGTGGGTCACTTATGTATATAATCATGTCATCTGCAAATAGAGATAATTTGAACTCTTCCTTTCCAATTTGCATTGCCTTAATCTTCTTTTGTTCTCTTATTGCTTTAGCTGAAACTTCAAGAACTATGTTGAATAAAGGGAGGAGGGACAGCCTTGTCTAGTTCTTGATTTTAGTGGGATTGCTTTGAATTTTTCTGCATTTAGTTTTTCTCTAAAAAGGCTGTCAGCTTTTTATAAATCGCCTTTATTATTTTTAGGTATTTTCCCTGTATGCCTGCTCTCTCCAGGACTTTTATCATGAAGGCATGTTGGACTTTGTCAAAGGCTTTTTCAGCATCTAAGGAAATTATCATGTGGTTTTTTTCCTACAATTTGTTTATATGATGGATGGCATTTACTGTTTTCCTTATGTTGAACCATCCCTGCATTTCTGGGATGAAACCTACTTGATCGTGGTAGATGATATTTTTTATATGTTGTTGTGTACGGTTTGCATGAATTTTGTTGAGATGTTTGCATCAATGTTCATGAGAGAAATTGGTCTGTAATTCTCTTTCTTTGTTGCATCTTTTAGTGGCTTGGGTATCACCGTTATAGGGGCTTCATAATGATTCGTGTATGTATTATGACTCCCAGGTTTGTTTTTCTGGCTGTTGCTGACTTTTTGAAAAGGTGGATCTCTGTGTCTAGGTCTGTTTCTTGTACCTTTTCTTGGTCTCTTTTCTTCTGTTTGTTTGTCCCATTCCAATGTTTTAGTTTTATCTTATTATATTTTATTTTATTATTATCTCTTAAAAGTCTGTTTGTTTCCTAATGAGAGACCAAAAAGGGTAGATCTGGATGAGAGAAGAGATGTGAAGAAATTATGAGGAATGGGTGGAGGGGAATTCATAACTAGGATTATATTATATGAAAAGAAAATCCATTTCCAATAAAATAAAAGAGATAAAAGAATATTGACACCAAGTAAACATATTTTGATTTTTTTTTTTCTGCATGGTCCTAAATCAATCTTTCTGGTACACATCTCTTAACCTATCTTTCTTTCCCTGCCTCCTTCCTGAGTTAAATAGAATGTTGAAATTTGTTGTTATTATCATTGTTGCTTGTTTGTTTGTTTTTGAGATTAAAATATTTAATTATTTAATTAAAATATTTCTCTATCACGGTAAAAACCCGCCACCAAGAGGTATGTATTAAATAAGGTTTATTTTGTTAGAATTCCTTACAAGAGGAAGTTTTAGCAACGCGCCAAGCCACCACCGTACCAACCCATATGGACCCGCCGCGTCGCTGCGCCCCTGGACCTGAAGACCCGCCTCGCTCTCCGCGCTCCATTTCCGTCTCATCTCTGCTCCGCTTCTGTCTCGTCTCCGCAGACCATACCCCTCCCACACCTGTACAATCCATGATTTCCCGCTACATCTCCCCATTTTGTCTAAATAGGAAGGTTCTAAACTAGGTATAAAACTACATACTACAGGGATTACCATAAGATAGTGTGTGGGAAAGAGGAAGGAACTAACATAAGTGAGGTCAAACTACCGCTAACAAACAACTACAAAGTGCAATTTAATATCTAAAATGTTGATACAAAAAAATGTACAGGGATTGCTTTAAGGCTGTTTATCCTAAATAATAGAGTTCTAAGACTTGAGTGTCTTTGCTGGAATGTGAAGTAATAACAACCTCAACTA
>PVIH01005602.1:0-69507 GCA_004025045.1 Sigmodon hispidus
GAGAGAGAGAGAGAGAGAGAGAGAGAGAGAGAGAGAGAGAGAGAGAGAGAGAGAGAGAGAGAGAGAGAAGTTTCTAAAAGAAAACCACTCTTACAGCCATTCTGCTTCCCTAGAGGCAAAAATCCAGTTCCCACCACTTCAGGCAGAGAATATGCAGGATGAGGAGAGGATAAGGGCACCTGTAGGTGACCTCTCAGCAGTTCGTAAATTCACCAGGGGCAACAGCAATGTCAGCAACAACAAAGGTTTTGTGATCCTGGGATGTTGCTTCAAGGACCAGCCAGTTGCTGTTTTCTTTATGCAATAGCTGACTGCGGTTTTGACTCTTAGAACAGCAGCCACATAAATATGATGCAAGGTTCCTAAGAAGCATTTTATTTACAGCCCTACTGCCAGGGTTGCTCCTCGTTCCTATAACTCGGTCTGGACTCCAATTATAGCGCTATAATCTATTCTTGATAACATGAGTTACAGGACAAACTAGTAACTGAAAGAACAAAGTCTCACCCCAAAGTGGTATTTTCTTAAGAAGTCAGACTTCAAAGGGGAGATAATTCAGAGAACTCACCAAATCAACTTGTAGGCGGGTGACATTACTTTACACACACTGTTAAGCTACATTGTCCTATCCTCTTATTCAGAGGTGATATTTTCGGTATTAGTATTTTCATACAGTATTTTTTTTCCTTGTGGTAGTGTTATTTCTTAACACAAATATTGCTTCACTATATACATTCATTTATAATCTCTATAGTGTTTCTATTTATTCAAACAAAGGGCATTACTGAGGTTCCCAAAATAACATACACCTTTGTAGGTGACAAGAATACAGAGCTAACACGAACATGGGATCAAAGGTGTTGTGATTTACTTAAAGAAACAAATACTACATGCTTTATAAGATGACAACATGGCTACTCACAAGGTACCACGTTTAATGTCCATATGAACCCTGAGAGTAGGAGTTCTGCTATCTGACACATCTGGGGAATCTAAATTCTTCAAGCTAGAAACCCAGGAAGAACTACATCTTTACTCAGTGGTCAAAGCCCTTAAAATTTCAACATTGCAAGCTTCATGTCACAGGACAGGGGTCTCAGTTGCACCTGTGCTGTGTGCACACTTAAAATTCTCATTTTTACATAATTTGAGGATTTTATCATCTTTGGTTCTTGTGGTCTGACATCAAAGTACATAAATTGCCTTTTCCCTCCTAAGACTTCTCTCTAGAAGTTGCGTTTTATTTCTATCTGAGTCTTTCTTTCCTGGCCCATAGGTTTAATAGCTTGAAATAGAGATGTTCTGCACTTTCCTGCCTGTGTATTATGGGCTACAATTTCTTCTCACAATACCCTCACCTCCAATCATTGCATACCCTCTGCTTTCTGCTTCTATTTACCCCATTAATTCCTATTTTGGCAACTATAAGAAGCTTTTGGGGGCCACCCACCCATATGGAACAAGCACCCCATCTGGGTATACTTAGATCACCTGAACATAACACTTCTTATAACACTACTCATGAATATTGTGCGATCACAATTACTAGTATTTTACTAATACTAATGGGATGTTTGCTCCCCAGTACTTGTGTTATTTATACAGAACAAAGTCATCTCTGGATTCATGGTGCCAGCCATGGAGCCTAGCATGCAGAAGGCATTTGTATTTGTTGACAAGGGAGTGCTTGATGCAAATAAATTAAAATTAGCACCCAGCACTTTGCACAGCTCTAAAGCCCTATTATATTTTTTCTGATAAACCACCTCAAAAAGTACATATTTTCTTCATCACCAGCATAGCCAAAATGTATCTTCATTGTTCAAAATAAAATCTAAGGGAAATGTTGCAAATTCTAGTTCTTTAGAATATATGTCCATAATCTTCAAACATTCTTTATGTAATTTGAAAATAGAGTCATAATCTCAAATAGCACCATAGGCCAGCTCTAAAGATATGAAAGCTAATAAGGATAAATTTAAGCTTTTTTATAGGGATCTAATAAGAGAGGGATATAACTTAGTAAGATTCTGAGTGGGAAAAGCATATAAGGTGAAATTTATATAGATTTGAAATATGGTCTATCCCCTAAGGTATCTAACATGGTCTTTGGTTGTAATGATGAATAGATTATCTCTAAAATACAGGAGCTAAAGTCTGATTCTACCACATTCTGGTTGGACTACATCCTGTGGAGCTGTACCTCAGAGTGAAATATGACTACCCAGAAGAGGACACAAGCGTGAAGAGTGAAGCCCCACATAGATACCATTACAGAACTCCATTCCCAGGGAATCTCCATCCACATCCACCTCTTCACCTTTCTCAGCTTATGCTTTCACCTCAAATGACCATGACAGAGGTTTCTCTACACTACAACCCTCACCCTTGTCATTCCATTCTGTAAGAAGGAAGACAGTTCTTGTTACTCCACTTTTGTTTGGCATGTTGTTCCTGGCATTGTTGCTTCAAGAAAAAGAACAACCAGATATTCATTAAATCAAATATAATTCATTCAAGTGATTTATGTAGCCCATTAAAGGCATTTAAAATAATAATTTTACCTTTTCTGAATAATAAGAATTTATTAGGGTTTCTAATATGATCTACTTTGATTAATTGTATACTATTATTATTCTAATTTATGCTCATAAAATTTTAGCACATAATTTCTTATTCTAAGAATAAAAAAATAAATCATTACAGAGAAAAATCAGTGATGTTAATATATAAGATTTTAAGTATGAGAATATATTAGATTAGCATAAAATTCTGTGAAGGAAATAGAATAAAATTACCTAAAGGAACAGAAGTGAATTTCCGTCATGAACAAATTAAAGAATGTGTTTGTTTTAAAAATTCATAGTGGTGGGCAAAGATCACCTTGATGTTTCTTTCCTTAAATACATTAAAAAGAACAACATATGACTTGTATTTTTAAAGTCAATATTGCCAATACTCCAGTAATGATATTTTCTGCAACTGTTTATATTTGTGATGGAAAAATTCCAGGCATCTCTTTTAACATGTCTAAAGGCATACACAGGCTTTACAGTAATTTTAAGGAAAAATGAGCAAAACAACACTCTGCCCTGCTGAATCACATTTCATTCTGAGCAGAATTCTGTGAAAAGGATTAGAAGAAATAGAAACATATTCAAGGAAAACTTATAATGCTAAAAAAGACTTAGGAACACATGTTTTACAATGACTATGAGAAGAAAAAGGATATAGGGGAATATTTAACAGAGACTTAACAGGGACAGAATTTGAAGAGCTACAATTCCAGCCTATAGAGTAAGTCCAAGATCAATAGATAAAAGTACAAATAATTTATTTTCTATTTTAATTTCCTCCAGATTGTTTGAATTGCTGTCTATGCATGGGGAAGCTTTGCAGGTAGTCACTAGATAATTAGCATGTGAATGATCATTTCATGAACATAGAGGCAAGTCCCATCAGCAAGTCTGACCAAAGACTTCAGAAATTGAAATAAGAGTTCTCACCGAAGTAAGAGTGGAATTTCAAGTTTAGAGAGGGTTAACACAATACAAAACTGTGCCCAGAACACATTGTCAGAGTCGCTTCTGAATTTCCTCTTAGAAGTCAAAACAGCATTTCTACTGCCTAAGATAGAAGTGCTAGGAATCTAAATTATTGCTAGAAAAAAAAATATACTCAGATGAATACAGTTAAGAGATAGAGATTATTTCTCATTCCAACATTAAAAGGACTAGCATTATTCAAATCAAAATCCCTTTAACTTTATGAATGAGTATGGAGTTCGAGATGGACATCATTAATTTAATTAGAACCCCTTCACTAACTGAAATCAATTAGAACCTTAACAAGAGTCAGGTGGCTGTGTTAATTTCTTCCTAACCATGTCCCTGACTCACTAATTCAATAATTATGGCCAATATACTGAATTTTCCATCAGGATTATCAGCTGAATCCAATTAAGAAAGGCATTTGGGTACAGTTTGACATAAGCAGCAGAGGCTAAATTGAAAGGATGGTCAATGCCATTGATTCCCAGAGGACTCAGATGTCCTTTCATTTTCATATTCAAAAATTTCCCTAACTTCTTTAGTGGTGAATTAAACATCATCATGTAGTGATGAAGGAAACAGCAAGGGAAAGCAAACATCTAGCTGACGCAACTCAAAGTGGAAAACATCCACACAGTCCTGGTACCAGGGAACATTGCTGTTCTCTATTTCTGCCTATCTACCCAATTTCTCTCTGTGTACTTATAGCCTGGGTTTACTGTGCCTCTGATAGCCTGTAACTCAGCGTGGACAATTGATAACTGGGGGAAAAAAGGAAAAGAAAAGAAAGAAGGAAAAAAAAATGCTTTTGTGCAGTACCGTGGACAGTTCTCTCATTTCCCCAATAAAAGACTCAAAAATAATATTAATTTTGTTTCTTTCTTCTCTAGAGAGACATGAAGTTAAATTCTCAAGCAAGCAAGAGATGAAAATCAAACACCAGAAATTCTGCATCATTAGTGAACTCTCTAGTAGAAGAACAATAAAACCTTGTATAGTGAGAGACCTGTTGGTCCTGAAAAATCTCTCTGGTTACACTTCTACTGACTCCATTTGAAGCCCACTATTTCTTTTTAAAAAATATTTACTTGTTTGTTTATTTACTTTTGATGACGGCGGAGTTTTCCTGTATGTATGTCTGTACACTATATGAAAGCATAGTGCCTCAGAGGGCATCAGATAATGTGGATCTAGGGTTACAAATGGTTGTGAGATGTCAGAAGGATGCTGAATATGGAATCCAAGTCCTCTGGAAGAGTATCCAGTGCTTTCAACCACCATGACATCTCCAGTCCCTACTATTTTTTCACTAACTCTCAAAGACTTACCATAACTGTATGCACATTAATATTTTTTCACTAATGAAAATAAGTCACTGAGGTTCTCTCCTACTTTGTTTATATATGTGTAAATATATATAAATATATATGTATATATAAATACATATTTCTTAGACTTTTCTAGATATTAGCTCATAAGGAAATAATAGATATCATATGATATCTGTCTTGACATATCATCTTACCAGGTCTTATAATAACATAAACATATAATGCAAAGTCATAGATAGAGAAATTGTTTTCTTATCCTGGCTCCTTTTGGTTTTTCACTCTTCTTATAAAGTCTTTTCATACAAACTTTTATTAATATTATTGATTTTTTTCTCCACGATGAATACTAGTGGTCTACAGGTCAATTGTTCCTTTTGTACAATAGAGTCAAACAATATACATTTTCATATGCAGTTTCAATAAGTGATAGCCCTCTGCCCACTCATCCTCTCTTCTGATGTTTGCATTCCTAAGTGTCTTAAAGCTCCTTTTAGCACATAATAGTCCTTGGACTTTTGTAACAGAATAACACAAAATAGGATAGGAAATAAAAACCCTAAGCCTGGGTACCATGACCCCATCCCTCTATCCATGATGAGCACATAGGCATTCTACTTGTTCAGAATTGCCTGACTGATTGATCTGTCTCTAATAATATTCTGGGTTTTCTGGACCAAATGGGAATGAATAACCATGTTTTATCTTTCCACACCTCCCCCCGCAACATCCCATTTTTTGTTTGTTTATTTGTTTGTTTGTTTAATTTCACAGTGGAAGGACACAGAAGGTAGAACCAGAACAAGTATTGTCCAATCCTGTGTCCAGTTCTCTCATGATATGACATTGGACAGGTAAAGACCTTCCACAAGTCTGCTCTCATAGTCACATAATGATGATCTACAGCATTAAAACAATACCTCTAATTTAAAAAATGTAAGTTGAAATTAGAGTGCAAAGAAGAAATAGCAATTATCATTGTTCTATTGTCCTGAGTATTCTTCTGGTAAATGGCGTGTTAGAATAATATAATATGTAAAGAAATAATTGTTTCTATTACACAGATTATATTATTACAACATTTCTAACTTTTTTGTAAGGAATATTGAAAAATCCCAATACATGACAAATAGAATAAAGTAAAAGAACAAAAGAGAAGAAATACTTGTCCTTTTATTGCATAATTTTCATTCTTTTCTTTAAAAAGCAACACCATTTAAAATAAAATAATTTAAAACCCATAGTTTCATATTCAAAAGGTATTAATCCTCAAGGCATTTTTATTATCACTTATAAAAATAGGATGTAGTATAAGATACTTTGAAGGCATTATTACTCAGCTATTAAAACTTGTAATATCTTTGGAGAAATAAAACTGAATGTGCATAACTAAACACAACATTATTATTTCAGTTAAGTCCCTTCTTTTCTCTGTAGAGCAAGCAGTGTGCACCAATAGAATTCAATGGTCACTCCCTTGAAATAACACATTCATCTATAACATGAAACCGAGTGTGTCTTGCATCAGTGTTTTGACTCTTGTGAATGTGAGGCACTTGAGAACTCACTCCCATGCACACCTGTGAAACACTTCCTCTGAATAGAGCTTTTCCTACACAATAACCTAATTGTGACTACCTGGTGACTACAGGTTTCTGATGCACTACCACAATTCACATGAATAATTGGTCCATTGTTATGTATTATATGCAACTCTAGATGATAGTAAATGCACTTACATATTTTCCACAAGTAAGAGAATGTGTGTGATCAAGGGATGATAGTGCAGAAAACAAATAGAAAGAAGAAAATATCTTAAATGCTGGAGATTGAATTTGGATGTCTGCATAAACTTAGTTTTCGTACATCTTTATAAAAGTCCTTGATGATTTACAGTAACTTAAAGAGGCCTCTGCAAAGGAATCAGATGGCTCACAATACTGCTATAAACATCTGACTCTCCACAAGTCTTCGCGACCTCCACTGTGCTAATGTTACTGCAGTAAGGCTAGCTCTGAAGAAGATCAGGCAGTCCAACCTCCACCTAAATGAAAATTCACAGTCTGAGAAGATGCATTCCAGAAGGATAGATACTTAACAATAGAACGGGAAAGTTTCCCACCAGGTCATGACTCCTGAGTTTTCTCCAAAATAAATATTTAAAAAGTATGCAAAGACATTTTTTTTAAGCTTAAGGAAAATATGAAGAAAATATTCTGCTCTTCTATTTTTGCTTTAGTTAAGCACACTAGGGAGAAATTTTAATAATCATTGCCTGGAAATGTGCAGAAAAAGGTTTTTTAAAAAATCAGTCTAATCAACAAAAAAGTAGAGCATTATTATTCATACATACATCTTGCTGTATAGAGAAATGGGGAAATTCAATTATCTAACACATGCATCTGCATGGAATGCAGGTTATGAAGATTGTGCAGCACATGCGTGTACCTGCTAGGCTATCCCAGCAGCCCAAATTGTGAGGATTTTGCTTTTGATTTTGGCCTTGTCTCTGTATTACTCATGTACAGTCATGAGATATTTGGGCTACAATGAACCTTCCATGTGCAGCATTCCCACACGATGATGGTAATGGCCCTGCTGGTGTGACTTTCTAAGGACACAGAACAAATTTGGATCTATTCCATTTCTGGGTGGGAACAAGTAGAAACCAATGTCACATTCTCTCAGCTCAGTGTACTGGTGCTGCTGTTACACAATACAGAGGATCTGTAGCCCACAAAAATGAATTCATTTCCTGTAGTTCTGGAGGGAGAAGTCTGAGGTCTATGAGCCTCTATTGAAGTTCTGATTGCTGTATTTCTGACAAGTTTGGAAAAGCAAGTGAGTGAAGATGAGGCAGTCATAGAAAGAAAGAGAGAAGGGGAGAAAGGAATGAATGAATGAATCAATCAATCAATCAAAAATAGTTAAATTCTTCCTTTATTCTCTCCCCAGCAGTATCTAACTCACTCCTTTGATAACAACATCCCTAATCCATTCCTAAGGGAATTCATGACCTAATCACCTACATTTCTCAGATCCTACCTCTCACCACCATTATACTGCAGGTGCTCCAAAAACTTAAACTTTGGGGATCACGTTAGAACCATTAAAGCTTCTCCTGAACAAAACAAACTCATTAATTCCTAGGAAGAACAGAAACAATAATCTCCTAGGGGAGGGGTCAGACAGTGAATCAGTAGCTGTGTGTTACAGGGTCTCTTTTAAAATATGATGGGAGGCTTTTAGGTCTATTTCAAAGAGTTTCACTGAGAAAAACTCAGTCACTTCTCTTCTGTGGCATTTATGTGCAAATGTAAAATGGGCGTCAATCTCAAATCAGCATTTCCTGTAGTATTAAGTTTCTGCCCCGGCCCTTCTGGCCTAGTCCTGAGATCTGGACTCACCCACAGCTGCTAAGCTGCTGTATCTCTATTTAAACAATGGCTCCTTGTCATTGTTGGACAAGGTCTCCACTGCAGTGTTCCTACTATGGCAAGCCTTACCACTTGATCCTTTGAAGCAGTCTCTCTATAGACTCCTGTGAAGTGAGATGTTCTATGCACAGGTCACCATACTTACTGCACAGTTAAATCTGTTCATAGATGCGAAGTCCTCAGAATACAAAATGTACAGAATCAACACCAGTTACTCGTTTTTTACATAATAATCATTCTGCTAGAAACTGTTCTGAGCTCACCAGCAGTGGTTCATCACCCTTAAGGTCAAGTTCCCTCTTTTGATTCCTCCCTCTAGTATTTTAATGATTTTTGCCACTTTTCTTAGCAAAATTGCCTTTTCCAACTATTTCTACTCTAAAAAATGCAATCCATATTTCCATTTTTTTTCTCATCTAACATTTCTGACATTTATGCTAAACATTCTGAGTTTGCCAAGGTTTTCCAATCCCTTTATCCATTACCTATAAAACCTACTTGCTTCTGGCATCTAAACTACTCCTGCTGACATTTGAGAAACATGCAAAATGGAAAGACAAGTCGAGGTGGTATCCATGACTCCCGAGCTGATGGGGTATCCATGACTCCCAAGCTTATGGGGTAGTCATGACTTCTGAGCTGAGGGGGTATTCATGATTTCTGAGGTGAGATGACATACCAGGATTCCCAGTCATACGGTGAACTGCTTAAGAAAAAGCTTAAGAGAAATCTCTCTCTCTCTCTCTCTCTCTCTCTCTCTCTCTCTCTCTCTCTCTCTCTCTCCTCCCTCTCCATCTCAATTTCCACATTTTTGGCAAATGATGGTTGAAGGATCCTGATAAAGACCCAAGGAGTCATTTTATTCAACTTACACTATACTCATTTCTTAGCTGTGATGTGATTCACCATCTTGCTTACTTTTTCAAGGTCAAGGTTTACACTATCTGTCATTATTGGCCTGGGTGAAGCCATACTGCTAATAGTCTCTCAAGAGACTAGGTGATTGGAAGTGAGAAAGATGCCTTGGTAGACAGGTTTCCATGATTGCTTAGTCTAATAGAGTTGACATTTTCCTGTAATGTCACACAGAGTCCAGAGCAGAGAACAGTAATCATGACTCTCAAATTCCTTTCCTCAACCACACCGGTATTCCCATTTATGCATTTACCAAGTTTGTGAACCAGTAGTCTTAATCCTTCCCAACGCTCAGTTTTCTGGTTTGCCTTTGCTTTTTTCCTACCTCAAGAATATAAAGGTGAACTTCATTTTACAAATGAAGGAGCAGATATTAGATACATAAAATGATTTGCCCAAACGTTCCCTGAGAATTTGCTTACCTTGAACCAGAATTCAAATTAGGAGTGTTTCACTCCTGAGCCCAGGGCCATCACTGCCTTTTATAGCTCATTACATGGACAGCAGTCTGGGAATCACAGGACATGTGGGAGGCTGGCTAGAGAACTGGGGCTCGGCAATCCTCTCTGAAAACTGTTTCAGATGGATAGGTTCCCCATGGAGACAAATAATTTTGCCTGAAACAGGTACTTGAAAGATTAAGACATTAAAATGACAACTGATTAAAGTAATTTCCTGTGTGTATTGAGTCCAAGAAATGACCTTTCTTCAATGTTCTCAAAAGTGTGTGTGTATCATTCTGGGTGGAAAGTATTTGTTTTTCCAAAGCCATTTGCCAAATTCAGTGGGTTTGCATCTCCTTACTATATATACAGTGGAAAACCTAAGTTCTGGCTGCCAGCAGGAAAGAACATGCAATAACTGTTTCTTCCTCCTGCGTCATACATAGGACAGTGATGTGAATTAGATGAACGGCAGGAATCAGGCTAACAAGGTCACTGGAGACTCTGCTAATATTCTGTTGCCTCCAAGATTATGTATAATTACATAGTTATGTGCCTCCCCCCAAAAGTGTCTGCCAATTGTGCCAAATCCTGTGGTGTTCCCATCAGAGGGCTCCATGATATGAAAACGAACATAGTGTGGTTCTCTTATAAGTCTCAGTTATACATTAAAAACAAATGTTAAAAGTAAATGAGTGTGCTTAAGTGTGGACTGTCAGAAGAATCTGTGTGAGAAGGCAATATTATCAATCAAGATCATAGTTTCCAAAACCATAATAAAAGGGATAAAAGCATAACAAATATTTAGTTTGACTTACTTGAGACTCGTTTTGTAAAATATACCAGTGCTTGGACCACCTCGTGTGATCTGTAATCAGTAGTACAATAAGCAAAACTTTTGCTTATAGTAACTTTACTGCCAATCCTACCACTTAAAAATCAGAGGCCTCTATTTCTATTCAAGTGGTGTAGCTATGTCTAGAATTCCATAATCAAGAAATAATAAGGGGAGTATTCCAGTGGCTAGTTTCTGGAACACAAGCATTTTCCACTGGGTCTCTCTATTCGGCATTTTTATGAGGGTTCATCTATTAATTGTCTGGGACTCAGAGTAAAGATGGGCATGTCAGAGGCCAAATGTGTGGCTTCTCTGTGGGCTTCAGCAGTGGAGCTGCTCTTGCATGGGAGGACTAGAAAGAAGAAAATGTTACAGCTGAATGCTCTTGGTGTGTCTCCAGTTCAAAGCAAGAGGCATTCTGCAAGCTACCAGGAAGTGCATGGCCACTGGTGATCATATGCAGTGTGAGAGAAAATGTCTGAAATCTCAAATGATCTTCAAAACTTCAATAGGAGTTATGTATTCTTAATGTCCACTTTATTAATGAAAAAGATTGAGAATTAAAGAACTGAGTTATCCCTTCAAGGTCCCATAGTTAGAAAATTAATAATAATAATAATAATAAACATAGTCAATCTGGTGACCTTTCTCTTTCAACATCAATGTTTTCCTCTAAAACTAGAAAAATTGAGCTCACTTTACTTAGAAGCCCAGGCTTTATATCTAAGATGGACTTTACTCTACATTTTCTGTGTTCCAGCTATTAGTTACATGAGCCGGACAGCAGCTAACTAACTTGCCTTGTCGCCACGGAAGTATGAAACTCAGATGCCCTTCAAGAGACCCCAGAATGACACCTCAGTGGATCCACCGGTTTCTTTGCACCAAGGCTAGGCTTCCTCTATTCTGCTCCCAGTCGATCAGTTGGTAGACATATTAATACCAGTTCCTTCCTACTGGAAGTGGGGCTCTTCCAGAGGAACATCTGTCATTACTCAGAGACCACATTTCCTAGTGACTGACAGCTCCTAAGAACCACGCTGCATCCTGATGCTCTCCTTAGAAACTCTTACTTACATGTTCCTCTCGGGACTTCACCATGAACCTGCTACTGCCCTCTCACCAATGCATTAACGCACTGACTAATCCTTTGGCCCCTGACTCCCTTATAAAGGCTCCTCCTTGGAAAATCTGAGCAGACAGAATACCCTGTGTGGTTTCAGTCCCCCATTCCTGTCTTCCTGCCTCTCTTTGACAACTCAGTTCCATTTTTTGGTTCAAGCCTGTGGCTGGGTGCTCTTCCTCTGGTTTCCATTCTATCACTCCAGTCCAGAGCCATCTCAACAGGCTGTTGCCTACTCCTTGTGTTTCTAACCAGTTTGCCCAGTTATCTTTCAACAAATAAAGGCCAAGTGTGACACACTAACACCTAACCTTCTTTCATGGATCCTTGCCTTCTAAGAGCCTCCCCTTCCCTGCTCATCTGTCCCCTGGCACCTGACTTTCAATCAGCCCGAAATTATGTCCTATTGTTTCCTGGCTCTGGGTACAGAATCTGGGATTTCATTCTGTCTGAAAACCCCTGTCATCAAGCTCAGTGGCACAGAATTTTTCATGGTTCTAGTTAATCACATCATTATGTAGTCTTCGAGTTATTATTGTTAGTTTGGATGCTAAGGCTCAAAGAACTTTCTTTCTGATTTATCCTGATGAACCCAATTGTTCTTAGCTAGATGTATCCCTTGGAAACAAGCAAAGATGTGTGAGCAGATTCATACACACAATGGCCAGTGATTAAAGTGTTCGTTACAGTGATAAAATGCTAATCAGATTAATCTAAAGATTCATAAACATGGATTATCTGAAACAAGTAAGCTAGCCATTCCTAGGTGGAAATACATGCAATGGTTAAACACAGGACTTAAAAATATCTTAATAAACCATTTACAGTGAAAATCTAGAGTCCATGTTTTTAGGTACCATAAAAAGATACATTTAATTTTGAAATATGTAGGCAACAGGTCTCTAAATTTCTTCTTTACATTTTTCTGCATTTCCAATGGGTTTTTTGTCTTTAAACATATTTAAGTTTATAATGAGAGAAATGCAGACTTGTTAACAAAATTTATTTTCACTCAGGTGAGAATTTTCTCTCCAACCATACAAACAAACAAAAAACTGATTAATACATATATACATAAACACATACCTTACGCGTATGTGTGTGTGTGTGTGTGTATCCTAAAACATTCTCAGACAAAACAATACAGTATAATTGTACCCAAAGAGTTGGAATGAGGGGAAAAAAGGCTTTAGATTTTACAATATTACTAAAATTCAGAAAATACATGAAGACTAACAAATAAGTATTCAATACTATTCAAAGAACCAAAATTTTTTTAAGTTGAAATTTTAAAAAATTCAGACTTATATAACATTAATTGACATTAGTTAATAATTTATAAGTAACTACATGCAAGCCATTGCAATTAATTGTAAGTTCATATTTCTAACAAAATTACTATTCTTTCATATGATCATCACTTAGGGGAAACTATTTTTAAAAATATACTTCTGACTACTCACAAAAAAATCATTTAAAAAGTTAATTTCATTTTTGCTGTAGATTATATTCTCTTATTTGGAGCAATCACAAGCTACTATTTGGACTTAGCTTTCCTGTTTCATATGATTGACAAAAGCCCAGCTCTTTAATTTTCAAAGTAATAAAATGGGATCAATAAAGTAAACTCCTTGCAGCACAATAATTGCCCTAAGATTCAGGTCGCTTCTTATAATCTTTGACACAATTTAATCACATCAGCTATGCAAGCTCTGCTACAGAGTCTCAAAAATAAATGTAAGGCTAGAAAAGAAGTGGAAAGTCTCTGGACCAGCAGTTCCTGATCTTTGTGAGGCTCCATCACTGAACCTATTCAGTTCTTTCTGCCATTTTGGAACCTGGATTTTCTCTCTCATTTCTACACAATGGCGTAGAAATACAAGGTCTTGAAATGCACTTTGTTTTCTGATTCCTCTTATATTAAAGCAGACTTAGATAATATTCTTGAATGTTAGCCTCAAAATTAGCCTGGCAAGCTTACTGCAGTCACATATAGAAGGCTGCTGCCTTCCTTCCAAGCTGGGAACAGTTAGCTTCTGAAGGGCCCTTTGAAACCCAGCTAAGAAAAGACAAATTTGAAAACCAGCAGCCAAGGACTTACATCCCTGAAAGCCCCTCCCAGAATCTGCCTATGCTGAGGAACCAGCTCAGGCTCTGACAGTGCCCATTAACTCAATAGATCACAAGCTTCGGGTTTCTCCTTTTCTTCTCCTTTCTACTAAGTCAATGCTCAAGACTCTTTTAAGATTGCTTGCCCCTAAAATTATGGCTGATATGCCTGAATCTTTTAACTTGATCATCTTATGAACCACAGTTTTGTGTTTGTTAAAAATATATATATATACAAACACTGGTTTTGTATTTATTTAACACTTGTCAACTGTTCAGACTAAATGTAGAGGATTGATGAAATGGGTAGATGTTTTGTGTCTTGAAGAGTTGAGATTTCAGAAGCCTATAGAGACCCTTTTATATTCTTCTTTGGAAAATAAGTTTACATTTTACTAAAAATAATAACCAGTATGTTACATGATATTATTAAAAGTAGTAGGATGTTTCCAAGGCTAGACCAGAAAGGTTTTAATTTAATATCTCATTAGTCTTTTCAATAAACACAGAATACATACACACTAGTATGTATATGTTTTAAATACATGTACACATCTGTGTTTGCACTGTTGACATTTCTTTTTAATCTAGAAATTAGCTAAGCATTGTATAAGTGCATTGTTTTCAGGCGATACATAGTTGAGCCTCAGTCACTCATGATCATATGTATACTCATTTAACCCAAATTCACTTAATGTTTTTCACATGTTAGGCATTGGTTTTAAAAATGGAAAAGCATAGACAAAATAGACAGATTTCTTATTCTTGAGAAGCCTAATATTCTAGGAGATAAGAAAGATATTTGTTTGATAGTAGGTAGGTAGATAGATGACATATAGATATAAGTCTATGTACATATATTTGGATACATTGCTAAGTATCAATAAGTACAGTAGATAAGATATAGAGTCTAAGAGTATAATAAAAGACACAAAAAATTAGAATCTGCTGCAAACAAAGAAGTATGGCATGGCATGGTTCATAATTTAAAAGTCTTATGTGCTTCTGTGTGGATGACATGAGGAAAAGTTGGAAGAAGAGACCTATAGGATGGGGTAAGATGGCAGCACATGGTAGATGCAGAATGTGCTTTGAGGGTAGATCCAATCATACTGGCTGACTGAGTAGCTACAGAGAATCTGAGCAAGGGAGACTTCAAGGATGCCATCAAAGAATTTGGCCTGAGGACCAAAGTATGTGATGGGGTCGTAAGTGTCTTTCAGATGGGCACCATCTTTGACTTTCTATTTATTAAAAACACATCTGTGTAAAATGCATTACTCTGTCACTGCCTTCTGATACAGATGAAGGAATAAACAGAGAATATCCTCTCTCCTATTCATTTCATGATCTTCCCACTGCCCCAGGGCCATAGTTTAAAGCCCTCAAGTTTATAGGATGTGATGATGTTAAAAATTAAGTCTTTGCTGACAGTCCAAGAGATATAAAAATAGTATCATTACTACTGTTATCACTATGATCTTATGAAACAAGGCCTCACTACATATGCCAGGCTGGCCACAAACCCATAATTTCTCTTTCCTTATTAAGAGCTCAGAAACTATATTTAATGACAGCAATAGCAATCATAATAATACACTTAACATATCATGAACTAATCTATCCATGTATAAAATAAATACTTACATATGGCCAATAAAAATAATAGAAAAATATTCTTCTGATATTCTACACTACTGCCTTAAGTCAGCAATTTCAGATAGCTCTTCTGTCCACCCCCACTGTGGATGTACACTCCTTTACTGATAATCAAGTATAAGAAAAATAATATTAAATTTAAAAAGAAAATGAGCCAGTGAGATGACTCGGGAGGTAAGGGTGCTTAGTGCTAGACCTTAATGACCTAAATTCAATCCCTGAGACCTGCATGGCGGAAGTAAAGAACCAAGTCTTCAAGCTGGTTTCTGACCCTCACACATACCATAGCATTTGCATTTATACACACTCCACTATCACCACCATGACAACCACCACTACCAGCATGCACACGTAACACATACAGAACATACACGTAATGTTTTTTAAATAAAAAAATAAGAAAAAAATAAAAATTCTTAGGAAGGGAGAGGACTAAAGAAAAATAGCCATCAAGAGTACCTGACTACCTTGGTCTAATTTCATGAAACTGCAGCCTATTACCTACCATCCTTCAGGGAGAAAAATCAGGAGAGGAAAATTGATGAGAACACCTAGGAGGCTCTCATCGAGGTAATAACACATTATCCTTTTCTTCCAGTATTCTGTGACTGCTGAGAAATAACCAGTGAATCTTGGCTTGGTTCTTTATACTGTAATTTTCTCAGTGGGAACAATACTGCTTGCTTTTATCTGCAGTGGTCTCTTCCCCTGCAGAGATGCTGGCTACTTTACAGTTCTGCTCATCATCCCCCAACTCCCTCGCTGTGGAAAGCTCCCCCATTATAATTTTTACTTCCTGTCTTTAACAGTCCAGCTGAGACTGACTCACCAGGGAGCATGACACAGTATTTAAACAGCCCAACCAAACTGCCCCATGTCTTGCTGACCTCCACTGTGCCCCAGTGAAGGAATTGTCTAGAATATGAAATAACAATCAAATAGATCTTTTAGATATAAGACATTTCTGACAGAAATATATTTTCTGTAGAAGCAGACATGCTTTCATTGATCCAGGCAAAATGAAGATTCAATTAATCTGGTAAGTAAGTGAAGAAGATGCAGGTTTAGTTTCTGTCTGGTTTATGATAAGATCTAACAATGCCACAAATCCCAAGTATTTATGTTTTGTCAAAACAGACTTGCCATCCATATTTCTCAAAACTCATGAAATTACTAATGCAGAGCACACTGCATATAAGGGTCATGCTCATCACTTCTTCGACAGACACAACTTTCCATTAAAGGCCTCATTCCTTCTCTGTTGCTGATAGAACTACTAACCATAAGCTTCAAACTAGTCAGTATATTGTCTATCAGTTCTGGAAATCAGAAGAGCAACTATAGGCCCATCATGCTAGGATCAATATGGCGACAGAATCTTGTCTGTGCTTCTTTGCTCTAGAAGCCATTTCCAACTTGGAGAATGCCAGGGTCAGTATTCTCAATTTGACAGGACCTAGATTGACTGAGGATATAATTCTCTAGACATAAGGGATTATCTAGGTTAGGTTAGCTTCTGGACATGTTGGCAAGGGGCTATCTTGAGTGTATGAATTGAGGTGAGGAGACACATGTGTTGTGGGTGATTCCCCTCTCTGGATAGGATGCTGCTAGGTAGTGTAAACAGAGATAGCTGTTAAGCAACAGCACACATTCATTGTCCTCTGCTTCCTGATTGCAAAATCATGATGACTCAGATGCTGCAAATTCCCTCTGCCTTAATTTCCATAGTGTGATGATGATACCTTTGAAATGGGAAGCAGAATAAACCTTTTCTACCTTAGCTTCCTTTTATCAGAGCATTTTATCACAGCAACAGAAAAGAAAACTAAAAATTGCGCAATGACTCTTGACTCATTTCTCTCTTCAAGGCATCTCTTCACTTGTCTTTCCCGGTCACATTTCCATCTGATTTCAACCAGAAACATTTCTGCCTTTGAAGACTTACACGTAATTAGATTGAATTACCCGGATAATTCAAAAGAATCTTTTCATTGCAAGGTTTTAGACCTCTGTCGTATCTAAAAACTTCCCTTTGATAAAAAGCTAACACCTTTGGGGTTTCATAATTAGTATTTGAATATATATAGGGGTCATTATTCTTCCTTCCAGAGAGATATTACAGAATGTGACTAGAGGCTTATCTTCATATAATAATATTGAAAACTCCAATGTCTGTGAAGTTATTAATATTTCAAGAAATGCAAAAAGGGAGATGCATGTAATTTTTCTCATCTCAGTTCATCATTTCAAGTACAACATTCTTATTTTGTCACTTATTATTTGATATTGAAAAATAAAAAATTATAATGGCTTTGTTTCACACAAACTTATTACAATACACCTAAGGAATCACTTTCCTCATGCATCTTATTCCCATAAGCCCATCTGTTAAGAACTGAATTGTCTGCATGGTTAATGTTTCTCTCAGAAGTCATTGATTATTAAATAGATACTCCAGAGACAGAAGTAGAGCCCCAGCCTATGAATTGACAAGTCAAAGATCCTTAAGAGCTATTACATTTGAAGTTCAGACTCTCTTGTTCACTGATCCTACAACCTCAACAATCAAATTAAACCAAACCTATGGCTGTGGACCATCCTCTCTCTGTGTCTGTCTCCAGTGCAACAGAATTAGAGTTTATATTTCACATAGAATAGCCCCAATGTTTTTATTATCTACGTATTAGGAAATGCATGCTTGTATTATGCCACTTAATCAATAAATAAGAATTTAAGGTTAAAGAAGACCTGACCATGTCAAAGGATGATAACAGGAGCGGAGGAACTAAAAGAGGTTAGGAGATTATAGAATGCTTACATACATGTATGAAACGGTCAAAAACCCAAATTTAATTAGTAATATGCATATTTTAAAAAAGAATGTCCCAAAATAATTCTCCCAGAGCAAATGCAATTCAGAACATATTCCCCCTCCTCTCCAATGACAAGGAAAATGAATTAGTCCCATTTTTTCTTGTCAAATAAACCAACTTTTTAAATTCCAAAAACTTGAAGTTAATGTGTTTTATAGACACCGGTGAAAACAAATGAGTCATTTTGAGTGCATATACAATTGCTTCACAAGGTCTTAGGTAGAAGAACTGAAATATGAGAGCTAATAAATTAAAAACTTTGCCAGTCTACATTCAGATTCTCAGACCATAGAAACATAACTCTGAAATACTAATTTTTTTAAAGATGTAGTATGTGACCATTTATCACTCAGACACAGATAATTAATAAAACCCATAAGTCTTTGATCTGTGTGACTATGTATCTTTTTTGATGTCTTGTGTGTATGTTTGTGTGTTTTGTTTTGTTTTGTTTTTACCAACTCTTATCTGCAGTGCAACTAAGACACAGTAGACATTGATGGAGAAAGCAAAGGTAGGTTATGCATTTAGATTAATTAGGGCATGTATGAATGTAGCTGGAGAAGTATGGCAAACATGTGTAATGTCATCAGAATGTGACACCATTCAGGCTTGTGACATCAGATGTTTGGAGATGGAGCCTGAGCTACAGGATGTGCTTTTCTTGTACCAAAGTGTTCAGGCACAGAGTGTATGGGAAAAATGCAAATGGGTGAAAGAGCAATGGAGGACACTGTTGATGCTGGGGTTGAGGGGACAATGGAAAGGCAATATCCAGACAAGTAGAATCTAGGCACAGAGAAGGTAAGCCACTCAGTATGCTCTCGCTGCTGGGACCAACTGACAAGAGGTGTCTTTCAGCAGGGAGGGTTATTCCAGGCTTACAGTTCAAGAAGAGACAGTCTGCCATGGCAAAGAAGACTCATTAGTGCAGTGAGGTGGCTGGTTATACTGCATCTGTCCCCAGGAAACAGAGAAAGGCAGACAGTGGACTGGACTATCAAATCTCTAGATCTACTCTCAAAGACTTATTTCCTCCTGTAAGGCTATTCCTCCAACAGGTGCCACCACCTTCCAAAACAGCACCACTAGCTGGGTATCAAGTATAAAGTAGATGAGCTTCATGGAACCAGTTCATCTTCAAACCTCAGCAGTGAGGACCATGTATGGCTTAATGAGAAGCAGCCACCTACAGCAGTTCAAATGCTGTCAGGGCCTGGTATGTCTGACATTAAGAGAGGAGACTTAAGCAGTGATAGGTCAGCATCATCTGCCTGCCGCCTCTCTGGATGACACAGCACAACAGGCTTTATCTGCAGAAACCAGCTAGGCATCACAAGGGACCCTCAGTATTGATGGGCACTTCCTGTTGTGAGCCATCCTTAAAGAACATGAGTCAGCATGTGTCTAAATCCCCTTCCTGACTCACTCAGTCCCAACAGAGCATAAATAACCTGCAAGGTCTTCTTCCTTCTGTCTCCTTTACATTCTCCAACTTTATCTCCTACCAGCTCTCTGTTCCTAGCACGAGGTTTCCTTTCTATTTCTCAAACACACTGGACACACTGTGTTTGGGGACCTTCAAAGTGTCTAGAGCACTCTCCAATTCTCTCTTCCTCATTAACTGTTTGCTCTTTGCCATCTTCTCCAAGAGGTGTGTCTGCACCACCCTATTGAGTGTGGTATATGACCTAGTACCCTGCATTTCTATGGCTCTTGCTTTTCTATTTGTTACACTCACTGATGGAACTGACTGTCAGGATATTCAACTAGAAAGTAAGTTTTGTGAAGGTAGGGTTCATTTTTCATGTTTGGTTTTATCTTGCTTTTGTTCTCAGATGTCTCCAAGCTGCCAAGAACAGAGCCTGGTATGTAGCAGAGAGATGCTCAATACACATGCATAGGATAGAGAAGCACAGGACAAAAGGAAGAGAAATGAGTAATTACTACTGGGAAGGTTTAAGATGAGAAAGGGTGCTCAGCACTTCATGTCTAGGGAGCCATGGCCACAAAAAGGTCTTACCCCATCAAATGCAGATCAATGCTTCTAGCTGATGCCTGAAACACTTTATTTCATGGAAGAAGGACAAGACTGTATCATTGGGTTGAGAGAAAGTGACAAAACAGTAAAGCTGGGTGATGAGCAGGCAGATCCCATATGCAATGGATGGCATTTGGTCCAAGGCTGTCCTGTTCTTCTCACAGTGCTGATTGAGAAGGGGAGAAGCTCAGACGGTGGACGGGTGGCCTTTCTTTGGCATTGCTTTTCTTTTCTCTTTTTTTGGTCTTAAAATTTTTTTCATAATTTTTAATATTTCCATACATTTTCTAGAAAAAATTTCTATATATATATATTATTTGGTGATTTTTACATCATGCACTCCATCAAACTCAGTTATCAGAAGTTTCAGATTCATGTCCATTCTTATGATCTCCCCATTTACAAAAACACCCGCTCATGCTGCTCATTTACTTACTGGAACATAATTAAACTCCCTGTGGCCAGACTGGCATTGCTTTTCTAAAGTCCATCAGAGTCTACTAGTGGGACACCCTCAATGCCTGGCATTCGGTTCACTCAATTAGTCTCCATCTCAATCACCTTGCTGCTCTAGCTTAAAGTGGCCCATTAAAGGATGGCATGAGTGAATCTCTGCGTAGCACTACAAGCTCCCAGCAAAACAGAAGGCCTTTGCTAGCCCATCTCTTCTTCAACTCCAGTTTCAATTGACTGGGTACATATTGACATCAAACAGTGGTCATTTTGTTCAATATTTCCCCCTTTTTTCTCTCTCTCCTACATGGTCCCTGTCCTGGTTTCTGTTGTTATAATTTTAAAAAATACGGGATAAAAGAAATTTAGGGAAGGACAGGGTTTGTTTTGCTTATAATCCTAAATTACAGTCTGTTCTAGTTTGCTTTCTGTTGCCATGACAACATCATTGACCAAAGGCAACTTGGGGAGGAAAGGGTTGATTTCCTTTTACAGATAGGTCACAGTCCATAGTTGAGGGAAGACAAGGCAGGAGCTTGAAGCAGAGACCACTGAGGAGCTGCTTCCTGGCCCGTTCTTCCTGGCTTGTTCAGCTATCTTTGTTATATAGCCCAGGCCCGACTACCTAGGCGTAGCATCACCTCCAGTACACTAGGCCATGGCACATCAATCAGTGACATATATATGTAATTAGTGATATATATAATCAACGTATACCCCCATACAGATGGCCATAGGCCAATTTGACTTAGGCAATTCTCACATTGTTGTTTTTCTTCCTAAGTGATTCTAGGTATTTGTCAAGTGGCTGGCTGAAGCCAACAATGATACAATCCATTATCTCAGGAGTGTCAGGGCAAGAACTCAGGCAGCTCATCATACTACAACCACAGTCAAGAGCGGAAAGATATGAAAGCACTCATGCTACCTAGGTGTTCCCTCTTAGCTAGCTTTCTTCAGTCATATAGGTCAGGGCCCAGTCTTGGTGTGGTACTGCCCACACTCGGTGTGGGTTTTCTATCCTCAGTGAACAACCAAGACAATTCCCCACAATAATGCCAGGGCACAACCCAATCTAGGCAATACCTCATTAGAGTTCTCTATTCAAGTGATTCTAGGTTGTGGTAAGTAGGTATTTAAAGCAACCATCAGGGCCTGGAATATGGCTCAGTGGTAGACTACCTGCTTAGCATATATAAGGCCTGGAGTCCAATTTCAAACACTATACAAAGACATTAAATTGATAAATAAAACTTCACCTATAAAACTAACCAAGGAAAAACCTTCTCTCATTGAGCTTCAAGGAAAGGGTCAGTTGGCCTTAGGTTTCATCTGAAGACTCAAGGGAAGGAAGATCTACTTCCATGATCACTAAGGAGAGGATACTGGGATTCTGCTCCTTATAAGCAGTTGCTCGGAGGACCTTGGTTCTTTTCAGGATAAAATCATCCATAGAGTAAGTCACCATGAAGCAGTTGGTCTATCAAAGTCAGTAAATAAGAGAATTTCACAGAACAGAAACAGAAGATGCAGCATGTCACAACTGGGAATGGATGATCACATCCTCTACCATGTTTTATTGCCTACAGGCAGGTCACAGGATCATGCCTCATGAAAAAGAAAGAGATTAGAGCAGACATACCAAGAATCAGTGGCCCCCCACAATTCTTCCAAAGTCTGTATCCCACACTACCTTGATCAAGGTATAGACTAACCACTATTCAGACACATGGGAGAATAAAACTGTAAATATGACAAGGCACATGAGGAAAAGGCCATAGAAATATAAAAGTTTCTCATGGAATATATGAAATACATAAATTAGAAAAGGTGATATCTCTTTCTCTCTCTCGTCCCTGTTCCCTCAATTGTTTTCTTATTTTTGCTTTTAAAAGAGTCAATTGAATGAAGAGAGGAACCTGGAGGCGGATATACGTGGTTATTCTTTAAATTACATATTATCTCCCTTCCTCTCTACCTCTGAGTCACTCATTTACATCACCAAGTTATTTGAGGAACAAGGATATTGAGAACATTCTATTTCTCCTCAGACCAGCTCACTCTAGAAATGTGCACAGCGTGTCTTATCTCTCAGCAGAAAGGAACAGTACCTTCGAGAGAACAAAACAGCCACCATCTGCAACATTTTCATCTGTAGAAACATCACCTTGATTCTAACAAAACAAAAAGAGATTTAAATGGAACACAGACTTGAAAATCCTTGAGAGAAAAAAACAATGACCAGCCACGCATGCCTTTTTCTACTCTTGGAGAAAAGGATTAATTAAATGCTGAGGTGAAGGCCCTACACAAAATAACAACCCAGGCTACTGATAGTGAATCCAAATGGTTTTTTGTTTGTTTATCTGATTGATTGATTGATTGATTTTTTTTCTTCTGGTTCATCTTTACATTTGGGTCCTTGATACTTCTGGAGTTGTTTTGTGTAGGCTGGAAGATAAAGATCTTGTCTGATTCTTCTACATGTTGACATCTAATTTTCTCAGTACTCTTTGTTGAATAATATGTCTTTTCTCTAGTGTGTATTTGACATCTTGGTCAAAAACCAAGTAGTTATAGTTGCATAGACTTCTATATAGATCTTTTATTCTATCTCATTGGTTTCAGGTGTGCTGTGTGCCAGTAACATGCTGGTTTTATTGCCATGGCTCTGTAGTATAACTTGAAATCTGGTGTGATTATTTCTTCAGCAAAATCTTTTGTCCAGAATTATGTTGGCTATTCTTGGTCTTCATTCAGTCACCGAAAAGAAATGAATAAGTAACATTTCAAGTCATTCATCTCACTAAAATGAGGAATTTGAAATATATGACTTTATGTACATCCATATAAAACATATGTCCTCTGTAGATATGACATATTAGTCATAAGTTTTTTGAGCCCAGTTTTATGTAATTTTTTTGTTTCTTTTTCAATTATGACAGGTAGTTTTACTGGATATAATATGTCTGGACTATTGAAGTTTCTAATACATCTTTTCAAAACCTTATGGACTTTAAATTTTCTATTGAATAAACACCTGTCATTCTGAGTGGTATGGTATTATAGGTAAATTAGTCCTTTTCTCTTACAGTTCAAAAAAAGTACCCTTTCTTTGTTCTAAAATTTTAATGTTTAACTATAACATAAAGTGGACAGTTTGTTTTCTGGTCTTATTTATTTTATGTTCTTTATGCCTCTTGTACTACCTATATTGACATCTCTTTCCCTAGATTTGAGAAATTTTCTTCTATCATTTTATTAAAAACATTTTCTATTTCTTTGTAATAAAATTACTTTCCTGCTAGCTTCAGGGTTTATATTGGTCACTTAGTGGTGTCCCAAAACACTTCTCTGCCTTCTTCAACTCAGCTTATGGAGTTGAAAACTAACATCACAAACATAAAAATTAGTACACTGTGTCTGATGAGGATTCCACATTCTATAGAAAAAATTAATTATAGCTCTAGTCACTGATTATAATAGTCCATATTTACTTATGTACTTAATGCTATGTTTCAGAAAGCTGAAAAAAATGATTAACTCATAAAAGACTTTTGTTACTACACAGTATGGAGATTGGAGATAAGAAATATTTGTGTTCTTTCAAAGGAACTAATGCAGTTTTATAGTGGTAAAATCCCTTTTTCTTGCAATCTTCCATACTTTCTGATCTGGAGGTAAAAAGACTAACAACTCAATCTAGTACAGATGATCTTCATTACTGGTAATATATAGGACTTATGCAACAATCTTGTTCTAATTATTACCAAGTTTTGTGAAACTAAACCATGTGAATATAATGATTTTCTATTGTCTTGTCATAATTGAGAATGATTTTGAAATTCTGTGCTTGATTTAAAGTTTTTACTTTATCCATTTAACTTTTGGCTAGAATGAATTGGCTTGCATCAGAGCAATGCTTCTACAGAAATAAACAAAAACAACCTAAGAAATCAATACAAAATACGCTCTATAAAAATCATCAGATATTTGTTTAGTGAGTGGTGAATGGAAAGGCTTAGAGATGGAAGAACCCCATACAGTATCAAGGAGAGAAACTGGGAGTCACAGTTTGCTATGGGTAGAAGATCAGTGAAAGCAGTACAACCATTGACAGTTATGCGGGGCTGAAAGACAAAAGTTGTAGGCCTCCTGGTTATGGGATAATGTTTTTATACAATATAAAGTTTTGTCACTTGTATTGGTTTAATAAAATGCTGATTGGCCAGAAGGCAGGCAGGATGTATAAGCATGGTGACCAGATTAGGGGAATTCTGGAAAGAGGAAAAGCAGAGCAATAGATGCCAGCAAGACAAAGAGGTAGCACGGTGAGAATGCCAGACTGAGCAAAAGTATGAAACCATGTGGCTAAGCATAGATAAGAATTATGGGTTAATTTAAATGTAAGAGCTAGATAGTAATATGCTGGAACTACTGACCCAGCATTTACTATAATATTAAGCATCTGAGTCAATTACTTGGAAAGCAGCTGAAGAGTATTTGAGAGTTTCTGGCAGGACAGAAACTTAGACTACATCTCCTAGAAACAGCCTCTCTCTGGGATGCTTAGTTTTAATTGTCAGCTTCACACTGTAGAACCTTCTCAGAATTATCTAGATCTAAGAGATTATCTAGATCAGGCTGGCTTGTGAGCATTCCTGTGGTGGACTGTCTGTATTACAAATGTTAATTGATGTGGGAAGAGCCAGCCTGCTATGAGCAGCAGCATCACTTCCTGGGATGGTTCCTGAACTGTGTAAGAATTGATATGGGAAGAGCGAGCCTGCTATGGGCAGCAGCATCACTTCCTGGGATGGGTCCTGAACTGTGTAAGAGTGAAAATCATGAGTTGAACAAGTAAGCATGTATACATTTATTCTCTCTCTCTGCTCTTGACTGTGGATGTGACCAGCTGCTCAAGTTCCTGCCTTGACTTTCCTGCAATGATGGCCTGTAATCTGGAGTTGTGAGCTGAATAAACCCTCTCTCTTATAAGTTGCTTTTTGTTTGGGTATGCCATCAAAGCCACAGATATGAAACTAGAATACTCTTCCAGGATATAGTTAAATTCTGAATCTTTATATAATATGATACCCTAAGTCAAAATCCAGGAAATATAACAATTTTTTTCTGCTGTCTTATGGGTAGAAGATGATTATAACTATAGTTCAAAATTCATCAGGATTTATAATCTCTTGCTCAGAAGAATAAACCAATGGTAGACTAGCCTTATTAGGATGACAATGTAGTCCTCATTGTATAGAAAGGGTCATATTTGCCAGTAATTACTACTTCCCTACCAGGAAAAGAAAAATCCTCTCCAGTGCAAATGCACTATATTGCAGATCTTCCACAACACAACAAATAAAATATTTGAAATTAAAATTTTAAGTATTGTGTACATTATAAGTAGCATCTTATAATCAAACACCCATAGTGTGGGAAAAGAGAGAGAAGAACCATAGATAACTATAGTGCTGGAATTCCAGACAAGTGCCTCAAGATAAATGTAAGCAATGTACTCATGAAGAAATTAGTCATTGGAAAATCTACATAGAATTATAAATAATTTTAGGAATATTGGAGTCTATATTAATCATGAGCAAAAGTAAATCCTTTCTCCCTTATTTTGTTTTTTTCTATGAATCTTATGATAGGAATGGAAAAAATTAATACAAGAGGCATAGTTAGTCTGTAAGTCCCTTCATATAATCCACAAACAAAGAAATAAAGTGAATCTATGATGAGTGAACTCAACTGGTATTGAAGTATGAAAAATACTGAGAAGTGGAAGAGGAAGTCCTCCATGTTTTAGGTATATTCAACCCTGACCTGACCATTACATGGTCTATGGATTTGTAAAAGGTCACTGCACTGCAAAGTTGAGACAGTGAGCTTCACTGTTTCACACGAATTCCATAAGAAGTAGGGTTGGGGGGGAATATAAATCTCACCAATCTCATTTCTCCCTTTGGAAAGGCATTGCTTCCTTGCAGGATGTGCTCAGGAACTAGAATCTGGGTTCATTCCCTTGCTCACTGACTGACCAAAGATGACAGGCCTTCAATGAGAACAGTTAAATGGATTCTGTTTTCAGGTAAAAGCACTCAAAAGGTTTATTGACTGCCCTGCCAGTAAACCCAGGACCAAATCAATATGGAAACTACACTAAAATTTATGGAGTAATAACAATATAATAAAATGTCTTCAGTGTTTACAGCCCAGTGAAAGAAATAAAATACCCTGAAATATATATGCGTTAAAAAACAGCATACAAGCAAATTAATACAGTACCACAAAAGCAGCTTTCTATCAAATCTACCCAACGATTAAATAAAACCTTCAGTTTCCAGTCAGCTTGCATTTTCTTATTGGCTTTCATTTCTAGGAAAAAAACAAAGACCAACTGTGATGAACTTATTAAAATCCATGAACATTTCTATTTTTTTAGAATGATTTTTTTCAAGCCTATGATTGAAAACAAATTCCTTTTCTTTCAGAGTTAAAAAAAAAGTAAATGCTTAGTTAAAACTAACATTAAACCTGGGAAGTGAAATTTTAACCAGTAATCAAAGAAGAAACAGACTTTATTATTCATAAAAAGGAGAGAAAGAGCCACTTCACCTCCCTTAAAACCAAAAGACCTTTAGAAGTAAGATGTGGATGTTGCGGTCAGGCTATACTTATTCAGACTGAGAGCACAAAGTTGGAATGCACATGTCCTCAACAGACTTGATGTTTGAGCACTTGGTCTCTAGTTGGTGACTCTCTGTGGGTAGGTTCTAGCCATGTGACCTTACAGGAGGAAGTATGTTACCGTGGGCAGGCTTTGAGGTTTCAAAGCCAAGCACCATTTTCTGTTTTCTGCATGCTGGCAGTTAAGGTGTGAACGCTCACCTTGCTATGCCAGCCTGCCACAATGCTTCTTCTCCATAATGGTGATGGACACACCCACCTTGAGCCATAAGCCCAAATAAACTCTTCTTCTATAAATTGCCTTGGTGATAGTGTTCTTTAACAGCAATGGAAAGTAAATGATGCATTCCATATTGTGCATAGCAGTGTTTTATTCAGACTCTTTCTTGCTCCAAAAGATCCATTTCTACAAATTGGCACAGGCGACCACTTCCTAAATATAACACCAGTGGCACAGGCACTAAGACCAACAATCAATAAGTGGGATCTCCTGAAGCTAGGAAGTTTCTGCAAAGCCAAGGACACTGTCAATAGGACAAAACGACAGTCTACTTTCGTTTCTATCATCTCACTTCAAAAACCTCTTGAACTTTTCTGTACCCTCTTTAACTTGTATTTATCAACATACACAATACAAACATGTTTACTGTGTGATATATGATGAGAAATAATATTAACAATTAAGATTGGAATTTAAAAACCTGTCTCTTCCTCAGGCAGAATACAAAGATCCCAGCAGGATTATCTGAAAATTGCTGTCCTGAAACTTCTGGGCCTTGTAAATTTATTATTGTTCAATAAATTCTGACACTAACTGTTCATCTGTTTCTGACATAGCACAGTTGTGACAGTGCACTGGTAGGAATCAGTAAGTGAGAACCTCACAAACATCACTTCTCTATTTTTGGTGAGCATTCCTTCCCTGAAGAAGAAATATAAATGTCTATGCCCTCTCCTTATATGGTCCCAATCATAAACCAAAATATAATACCATCAAAGTTTTCCCTGAGGAACAAATGAATTACTAGGTTCACCGAGATTGCTTCCAGGAGCATGGGTGACCCAAAGGCTGTTGTCTTGGGAAGCCTTTACTGAGGATGAATGATGGTCATACAGATGAGTCATTTTCCCCAAGACCCCAGGCTACATGAGATTAGAAAAGAATTGCATTCAAATTGCTAAAAGATTCAAGAGAGTGTAGCCAGAATCTAAAGTGAGGGTCCAATGAAGCTGTCACATTTTGTACTTCCTCTTCTGTGTGAAAGTCAACAGTCAACAGGCCAGATTGTGAAAGTTGCATGGGAAAAGAGTTAGCCGTTGATCTGATGAAGTTGGTGGCTTTTGTCCTTAGGAGAAATGGTGTTCTATAATACCAGCCTAGCCACATATCCTGTCTGGCTACCTCTGCCCCAGGTCACTCTTGATTCAAAGCATCTCTCCATGATGCTTCACATTGCATTGCAATGAGCTTGGATGAATTTTGAAATTCTTTCCCAATTGTAGCTACTACTACAGTCTTGTCTGGGGTGAAAGGCTGCTCACTTGAACACATGGTTAAATATGAAAGTCAACCGGTGACATTCATTTCTCCTTCCTTCTCCCACCCATGCCTAATACGGCTGAGACTTGACACTTGCGGGTTCTCTTTGTTGCAACAAGGCAGACTCAGACAACCTTACCTACAAAAGGAGCATTCCCTACTTTGGAGAAGGTAGTATAAGCTTCACTGACTCTACCAGATACTGGGCATAGCAACCAGTTAAGATACAGCCCACATAGTGCAGCAAACTACTAGACTGCCAGTTGGCAACAGGCTATGTGAGGAGATGGAGCTTGAGCAAACACTACAATTTTAAAATAGAGTCAGAATCCTCCTCCCATAGAGTACACCATGGCATAGTAGTTATACTTTTACAGTGGTTTTGCCTGATGTCTAATGGTATAAACCAGTGCAGCTTAGATATGGCCCTCATTTATTTTATTGGTTGATTTTCTTTTTCATTTTGCATTAAGCCCTTTCAGCGGGAATGAGCTCTCAAAAAGGAATACATATTTAATGAATTAAACTTAATTTCCATTTTATATAAAAGTTCACAATGAAGGAGAGATTAAAAGAAAAGAAAGCTAGAAAGAAAAAAAAAAGAAAGGTCTAGGATGAATATGTAACTTGTACAAGATGTTTTTTAATACTCACCAGCTGCCTAGAACAGCTTCACATAACAACTTCAGGACTCAAATCTATCAAGAACATGTCAGCATCTACTTTATAGTATTTACTCAAGATGACTGTTCTAAAACAATGACCAAGTAAATGTATTTTCAGAGCTAGAATCCATCACTGTGAGAAGTATGACTTCATTTCAATGCAATGACAGCACTTTCTAAGTTAATGTCACTTGTTTTTTGGTACCAGATTTTCTTTGCATATTATAATAAAAAAGCCGTGAAGCAATCACTGCTAATGTGATAGTCCCATTAACTGCAGAGTTTGGCACACTGCAAAGTGAAGCCATAGTAGTCACTATCGGTGGAGACTTCAAATGGAAAATTAATGGTGTTAGTGCCAATGATGTTTGAATTTCCTTTTCATCTAAGTCACAGAATCAGAACAAAAATTTTGTACAATGACTCAAAGACAAAGCAGCCAGTGCTCTTGTGAATGCTATTGTAAATTCAATTTAAAAATCCAACATTGGAGAGATTTTCATGTACATTTTTTTTTCTGCAGTGATAATGTACACACATTTTAGTGGAGCATAATATAAGAAGTGATACTCATTAAATTAAGAAATCTATGGAGCAGAAATGTACTGGGGATTGATGGTGTGGATCACCCAAACCTTGCCTGCATACAAATAACCTGCAGTATTCTACCTCTAGGAGCAGAAGCTACGGGCATCAGAATATCCAAATGTTTCCTATATACACAGTAAAAGCAACCTCCCTTCATATATTTTGTAATATAAATAAGCTAAACTTTAAAATTCACTTTTGTTTTATGTCTGAGGAGACAGTTTAATAGATAAAGTGTTTGCTGAGCAGGCATGAGTCCATGAGTTCAGGTCCCCAATGTCCATGTAAAGGCAGAGTGTGATGGCTTGCATCTGTAACCACAGGACTAGAGGTGGAGTGGGTTCTGGGGCTCACCAGGCTGGCCAGACTAGCCAGAAAGGTAAACTTCAGTAAGAAACCTACCTCCCCGCCACACACACAAAATACAGAGCAATACAGTAATAATGGTACCTGACATTGACCTCTGACCTCTACAAGTGCCCAAATGGGGTGAATAGTGTTTCCAACATGCACATGCATAAAAATAACTTCCACACAAATAAGTAACTAAAATAAATTAATAAAATACATTTTTAAACACTAACAGTAACATGCCTTTCCATGGAAATTTTTCTTGAGAAAAAAAAATGTCTTTTTATATTAATCTAAATATTTAAGATGATATTAAATGCTTTCTAAAGAAGTATCTAAATGTTAAGAATCAGTCATAAATATTTGTTACATTCCTTAGTGACTGGCATCCTGAGAAACTTCAACTTGCAGCATTTACAGAGTCACAATTTTTAAGAAACAAAGAAAAGGTAGCTATTGAGATTTGCCCCTGTAAGATTTAGGGAGAAATGAATGTGTCAGATGGACGGTAAGAACGTGCCAAATGCTTCAAGTGAGAAATAGAGGTTGGCCATGCTCTATAGTGCTAAGACTTGTAAAAGGGATTTGATGGAGTGACTTCAAATTTTTTATTTCTTCTTTGATAATTTCATCCAGGAAAACAATGTATTTTGATCATGTTCGAGCCTGGCTGCCCCTGCTACTCCTTCAAGACCCTATACCCTTTCTAACGTTACATCTTCGTGCTGTTCTTTTTAAGAATGAACTGAATTGGCCCTGGCAACCTACCACAAACCACACCCCTGAAGAAAATTACCTTCCCTTCCCACAGCCAGCAACTGCCAATAGAAATGAGATCTCACAAGCCCCTCCCATATCCATGCTAAAATAGTGACTGGCTTGACCTTTCTCTTGTCTTTTCCAGGTAACCACATCTGCTGTGAGCTCAGGCACAGCACGCCTGTATTAATAAAGTGCCTTTTAATGTAATAAATTTCTTACCTAAGTCACATTGGGAGAAAATGCAAAAGACTTCAGTCCCAAGCTATCTAAATTTGATAAAGCTTAAAAATTACAATATATGCATGTAAAGAAATACCAAATCGCATTAATTTGAAAGATTCATGTTAAAATTGCAATAAAATTAACAAATAAATAATTAAAATTATAGAGAACTTATTTACTCAGTTTTATTTCCTTATAATATTTGTTGAGATGAGTGATCTAACTGGCATAAAAGAGATGGTATACAGAAAAATATTTAGGAAGAAGTATTCATAGGTTGGTATTAAAAATTAGAAATAAGGATAGCCTCCTTTTAATATAACTCACTAGGTACTTATTGGATGCTACAGCAAGTGTGGGCAAAATACTTTTTAAATTTCAATTAAGGTGTCAGTAAATCATACTTATTGAAAACAGGCAATTACAGTATCAATGAATCACATTCTTAATAGATGAAAGCTTCAACTTTTATTGAAAAATAGACAAACAGACAGACGACAGGTAGATAGATATAGTGTTCACTAGAATTAACTATCAACTTGCCACACAGCATAGCATCATCCAGAGAAAGAGTCTCAATAGAGTAGCTGTCATTAACAGGTTGATCTGTGTGCACATCTGTAGGGGATTGTCTTGATTAAAAATTTATAGAAGAAGGCTCAGATAACTAAGAGAAGTACCTTTCCTGGGCTGTATGTAACAAATAGTTGACCATGAACTTGTGCAAGCCAAAGAGAAAGCCAATGAGCAGGGCTTCTCCATGTTTCCTCTCTGCAGGTCCCTAACTTAACTTCCCTTGATGGTAGCATGGGCCCTGGTAGCCGTAAGATAAAATCAATTCTTTATTCCTCCAAGTTGGTTAGGGCCAGAGTATTTTACACAGCCACAGAAATGAAACAAGGGTATGTATTCAAAGAATAGCTTCTTTAAAAAATTCAAATGTTCAAACAGAAAAATAGATATTTCTAATGATGGGAGCATGAGCAGATCTCACAAGAGACAGATGGTAAGTTCAGGGTGCTACCTCAGAACTCCTGAAATGGGAATGTGCTACAGAGACAAATTCAACAGCCAGTGCTTATATCTGACCTT
The DNA here is from genome assembly GCA_004025045.1 of Sigmodon hispidus. Classification (NCBI taxonomy): domain Eukaryota; kingdom Metazoa; phylum Chordata; class Mammalia; order Rodentia; family Cricetidae; genus Sigmodon; species Sigmodon hispidus. The sequence continues at coordinate 32,693 of PVIH01005602.1, forward strand.
GAACCCTTCAGTTGCTTTTGATTTCAACTTTATCATAAAATAACAGGAAAATAACATCCAAAAGCCACCAAATGAATAGACTCCTGTTGCAGTTCACTTTACAGAGGGGTCCATGTCAGAAGCAATTCAACAGATAATCAGCACGTGGGGCTAAAGGCTTCTGATGTTTGACTGGGACTCAAATTTAAAATAGCCAAAGGATGGCTGTTAGGATTTTGTGTGTATTTTGGTATGGTGTGCATACACCTGGTTATCTGGCTGTGGATTTGTATGGATGCACGTGGGAACACAGAACGCAGCAGAAGGCAGTGGTAGATAGCAGAAGACTCTTAATGCTGTTTCTATGTAGAAAAGAGCTTTATTGTCAGATGAGTGTGGCTATGATTAACAGAAAGGTTATGATTATAATGGCAGAGAAGGCAAGAAGAAAGAGAAGGAGAACAGAAGAACAGTGAAATGGGGAGCTTCCAAGAGAGGACAGAGAGAGAAAGAGAGAAGCACGTGGGAACCTTGCTTTAAATGGGGCTTGATGTCAGCGCTCAGGGGAGGGCGTGGCTTGATGTCAGAGCTCAGAGGGCATTGTGTTTAGGGACTAACAATGACAGCATAATATTTTGGGGTAGAGTTGAAGACACTGATATGCCATAAAACTTCAATGTGTTTAATTTTATTGAATTTAAGAAGCATTCTTTCCAAGAAGAATTAGGGAGTTTGAAGGGGAAGGAGAAGGTGGCTGGCCAGAAGATCCATTAAAACATGTGAGCATTATTCACTCTGGTTGTGTGTGCCAAAATTCTGATTTATTTCAAATTCTGATTTATTTCACAATCAGCATAATGTGGTAAGAGAGTGACCACTGTTTATCTACTTGATTAATGAGGAAAACTGAGACCCAACAACCAGGTAAGTCGGAGAACATGGCCTGCTGTAAATGGCAGACCTTAGATCAATGCCTGGGGCCTTTCTGAAGAACTAATTAATATCTTAACTACTATTGAAATGGAACCACTTAGGCAAATTGTTCAAAATCAATGCAGCTCTTAAGAAAAAGAAACTATTTTTTTTCCCTTTGGCCTGGGTAGTTAGTTTCATTTCTTTATGCTTGGTTGCTTTTATTTTGTAAAAGTATATTTAAAGAAAATGGGCGGGGGCTGGAGAGATGGCTCAGTGGTTAAGAGCACCATCTGCTCTTCCAGGGGACCCGGGTTCGATTCCCAGCACCCACATGGCAGCTAACAACTGTCTGTAGTTCCAGTTCCAGGCAAACACCAAAGCTAATAAATAAATAAAGTTTTTTTTTAAAAAAAAAAAAAAAGAAAGAAAAAAAGAAAAAGAAAATGGGCTCATGGACATGATGTTCTTCAGCTGACTAGATTCCCATGTGTGCTCGGAGCAAATGTCTTTTCTATACTCATTGTGTCTCTCTGCCCCCGTTTGGTAGGGCATGTATATCCAACAGCACATCCAACAGGAAATAGAAAGTCAATAAGCATGTCTGGTAATAAATTTGTGAAGCAGCTGTTTTCTTTATTATTAATCAGAAGGACATTGAGGACTTTCCACATTTAAACTGAATTATTTTCATTTTCCCTAAGAGACTAAAAGAGCCAAGCAATGCCCACTGAAGTAAGAAAATTCCTACCAAACCTTTCACCATTTTAGTGGCAAATGAAATATCTGATACAGATAGAAATATTTATAAATGCATTTAGCATTATGTTGCAAATCCAAAAAGGACAAAGGAGTGAAATCTGGCACCAACTTGCCAGTGAGATTCAAGACCCTCTCTGCCTCATCACATAAGAGTGCCCAGGAAAGACACTTGTCCAGGAAATCCAAAGCTTTCTTCACATCTGGAAATGCTGCTAAGATTAAACCTTAACCTTAATTTACCTGAAATCTAAAGCATGTTCGTGCCATCTCTGCCTTCCAGAGCTGACTGGAGCAGCCTTTACTGTTTGAAGACAGCCATGGTAGACATCATGGCTGTGTCTCCTCTCCAAACTCAACATACCAGCTTCCTAAACTGTTCCTTGTGGGCCTGTTCTTGCTTCCAGCCTGTTATGGCCCAGGCTTTGAGACTCTAAGTAACAGCAGACTATGGGGGAAAGTCACAGCCCAGCCAAAGCATAATTCTTGTTCCCTAGAAAGAATTCTCTTCATTGTAGTAAGCAGGCTGATGCATTATTATAATTAAATAGTAATAGAAATGAGTTAATTTTTATATTATTGCTGCTATTCACAAGTATTCAGTGAAATTGCTAAGGATTCTAACATTTGGGAGTTGTCTTGAGATCAGCTATGGCAAGCTTTGATGACAACAGAGATGTGGAAATTCACTGGGGCTGGGGAGCTGGCACAGACGGTATAGAGCTTACCATATAAGCATGAGGGTATGGGTGTGATCTCTCGCACTCACAGGAAATAGCTAGTATAGAGGCATTGTCTCTAATTCCAGCTCTGAGAAAATAGAGACAGGAGAATCCCTGGAGATTGCTAGTCAGCTAGCCTAGCATGGTGGACTCCATGTTCAATCATATACCCTGTCTCAAAAGATAAAGCATATAGAGAAAGAGAACCAACCCCTGACTGCCACTCACTTATGAACACACACGAGTACACGCACGCACACATACACATGTACACATGTACACATACATGTACACATACACACAATATGTCAAATGTCATCATCTAAATTAAAAGATAGATCTGATAAAAATTGGCTACAAAAGCAATATAAAATCTCTCACTTGTATGTAGAGAGGGAGAAGCCATTTGGAAGGCACTACTTGAAGCGTCCAAGGTGATGTGGGTATTGTGGAAACTGGGCTTTGCCATTCTGTCCATACTTAGAAGGCAAGAGAAACAGATGCTGTGAGAAAATCATGTTGGACAGGGGAAAACCATATCATAATCAAGTGGAGATATGGCAATATGCTGAGAAGACCAGCAACAGCAAGCGACTCAGGAACTGTGGCATGAATGTGTCACTTATGTGATTGGCAGTGTCAGCTTTAGCAGAGGCTGTAGCTATCACCTCCAAAAGAGGAGAGAGGGAAGGCAAAGGACAAAGTGCTGACATTCATGACCCGAAAAGTTATAAATTATTTTAATGCTGGCGAAGTAAAAAAAAAAAAAGTAGAGCAAAGATCAAACGTGGTATGCTTTCACTGGATCAAGTTAATTGCTCATAGGAAAATTATCTTTTAAAGCAAAATAAAGTCTTTATAGAAAAGTGATCTTAAATATGAGAATCTTAGGGAGATAGCATTTTCTTTTTTCCTTTCTTTTCAAGTTCCTGCATGAATTTTAGAACTGAAATACAAGGCTTAAGTCAACATACTCTACCATGAACCCAGCACACCAAAATATTTTTCAATTTATTTTTTTAAAAAAATATATAGTAATTTTATTACTAATAAAATCACAATCAATTTACAAAAATCACATAGATTGTTTTTTAATGCATTAAAAGTGAATAGTAGCAGAGTCTCATTGTATGGTCTGAGCTGCCCTTTATTCAATAAATTCTTCAATAAATAAATACTGGATGCTTGTTCAGTATCAGCATTGGGTCTATAAATGAATAAGTGGGTAAGGCAGAGCTTTTGTTGTACTGAGGCTTAGAGCCAAGACTGTAGGGGAGGGCAGTGGTGAGCAGCCCATAATGTTGCAATGTGTTGGTCACAACCTCCTAGTAAGGCATGTGCAGCTGAATGAGGGGGCTGGAGTGAGGAGACCGGTGATATAGGGACTCTTGAGGAAGTGCCACATGACATTTGAGCACATGTGTATGGGGATGTTCACTGGGAGGTGGCAATGGGATCTTCAGATATATAGACTAGACCTCTGGCTCTGATAGGGACTGAGCCGCACAGTGGCTTGACTTTGCTTTAAAGGTATCATCCAGGCACACATATAAAGGATTCATTACAAGTAAGGAAAGACAAGGGACCAGGATGCTACTGTTGAGGTCAGGGCAGAGGATGGCATGGGGCTGATGGGTTCGAGTGAGGTGATAATGAGAAGAAGCTTTATTCTGGTTACTTGTACAAGGTGAAGCCAACAGGATTGAGTAGCCAACGGAAAATGGAGCTGTTTTAGCTAGTATTTGTTGGGAATGGGGCTGTCATTTGGGAGACTGTAATGTAGCAAGTTCAGAGGAAGATGGTCTATTAGTTTTCTACAGCTGGTGTAGGAAATGAGTTTGGTTTAAAACATTAGACACATACTGTTTAAGTGGTGGAGGCCAGAAGCCTGAGACCACGGTGTTGATAGGCCAGATCCCCTCCAAAGACTCCACGGTAGATGCTCTTCCCTTCCAGATTCCGGTACTTCTAGGGTCCCTTGACTAGTAGAAGCATCATTTCATTGCTCACTTTGATTTCACATGGTCTCTTCCCCTGCCTTTTCTAGCTCTAGGTTCACATTGCAAATATTTTAGCTCCTGGCCCAAATCTCTCAGAGCAGTAAACTAAAGATGAGAGGCATTCTTCAATCTTAACACTAGAGTCATAAAAACAGCTCTCTGCTAGGAATACTAAGAAGTCTGTTTGAATCAGTGAATAAACACAGAGGTAAGAAAAACCTATGCACATGGGAAAAAGCAAAATTAACGCCAGCTTCAAGTTCATCCTTCTGACATCCATAAACATTGAAGGTTATATAATGTCACACATATTCTGTGCTGTTACATAAGGCTTCCAATGACCACTCTTGACCTGACACAGAAACAACCCACAACCTCTCCGAATTACCCTTGTCTAGTGTCCTCATTCATCAAACAGTCTGCTGTTCATCATGTTACCATGGAAATCATCCTTGAGTTTACATTTTCAAAGTGTCTGAATAGTGTCACATCCTATGATGCTAGGGCTTGTGCTGCAGATAATGTGGCCTTTCTGGAACAATACTGCAAGTCCTTCCCAATCTCACAGGGTCTCCAGAGTGCCACTGTGAACCTCATTTCCCATATTAATGGGATGTGAATGCAGATCATGGTTTCTAGGTCAGAAGATTTCAGATCAAGAGATTTCTGCAGATTGCCTGAAATATAGCTCATGATACCTACACAAATATTTACTCTGAGAGAGGCTTTTTCGGTCTTAGAAAAAGGAATTCTGGATAAAATATGTCTGACTACTTCCCATGTTCTCTTAGTGTAATTCCAGCCCCAATGCACCCTCTTCTGCTGAAATCAACAAGCAGACAGACTGTATTTTAACTTGACACAGAGATTTAAGTAAACAAGTAATGCCTATTAACTAAGCAACTGGAGATTTTTCAGCATTCATGTATGTGTGTGTGTGTGTGTGTGTGTGTGTGTGTGTGTACTAGATGCTGACCTGATGATAGGAATCAGCAAGTCTCAAAAATCCTAATGCCCTCGCATTAGAAGAACCTGACTCTGGCTGGAGAGATGGTTTGATGGTTAAGAGCACTGGCTGCTCTTCCACAGGACCTGAGTTCGATTCCCACCAACCACATGATGGTCCACAACCATCTGTAATGAGCTCTAATGCCCCCTTGCAGTCATATATACATGCAGACCATTGTCTGCACAATAAATAAATCTTTAAAAGGAGGAACCTCACTCAAAAGCTCTCTAAACCCGCATAGAAAGAAGGCATTCAGAGATGATGTGTGCCAGATTCCCCCATCTATTGAACAGTGTAAACTTTTCTGCTCCCAGTCCTGCAGAATCGAGGAAGTAGACTTCTAACGATGCCACTGGGGTGATAGGCAGACTGCCATTGTACAGGTGCCACCTCACTCTTCTTGCAATATTGAGTCTTTTTAGTTAGACCTGAACCTGAACCATTAGGTGAAGATCATATAGTTGGAGAGATTAAGTAGCCACAAGGATAAAGAAAAAAAACTGAACTACTTCTAATGAGACAGAATTGCTGAAGAAGGCAAAAATTCAACACAGAAAGAGAATGTCAGACACAGTTAGATAAAATCAACTTTCTTAAACAAGAAAAAAAAAAAAACCCTGTTTTGGGGAGGGAGAATGAGAGATTGTTATTTCTAATACTTGAACTTTAAATCACAAAGAGGTGAAAAAGGATGCAGGGCGAAACTATTAAAGAAATCAGAAGAAAGCTGAGTATGTAGCTCAGTCGTAAAATATTTGCCTAGCATACAGGCCTGCCGGCCCTGTGTTCAGTTCTAGAACTGGAAATGTGCACACACATGCACAGGCACACACATGCACACACACACACACATGCACAGGCACACACATGCACACACACATGCATGCATATACACAGAGATATACAAACACACACACATACTATGAACAACAGTAACAAGCATAGTATTTAAACTGTTCACAGATATAAACTACTTCATCAGAAGACTGATAAGCTCAAAGAAGCATGGTGTCTCAGCCTGTATCTTTGTCCTGGGGAAACTGAGGCAGGAGGATTACTGCAAGTTTCTGGGACATTCTGGGATACAAGCCATTACCAGGTGCCAAATAACCCAGGTTACAAAGCAAGACACAGTCTCAAAATGAAAGAAAAAGAAAGAAGAGGAAATTGGAAAGCACAGTGGCTTTGAGGAGATTATAGACCCACTTTTATTTGGAATATACTACCAATTTTTTAAGCCTGAAAACAAAATGGAAAAGGTTGCCACCTTCTAGAGCGAAATAAAAACAATAACAAAGTGACTGCCAGCAAGAGGAATCCATCGGACATCCCCTCTGCAATATTTCAAAGCTATAGGAAAATGAAATTCCCTCCACAGCCCATTAACCAAAATAACTGTAAAATCAATATATCCCTTATCTGTCATGGCCCGAAAGGACTCTGAGAATGCAGCAGACAAACACTGTACTTCAGGATAATTCCTGAAAAAGTAGTCTAACAAACAGAAAAAGAATCACAAAAGGGAACTCATGACAGGAAAGCTAAGAGAGAGTGAGGGACACTAATCTATGACAGCAATGGTGGCTGAAAGAGGAAACAGGGGGGGGGGGGAGCTGTGCCAAGGATCCAGAGGCAAGCAACATCTTTTACTTCGTTCTTTGCATAGTTTTTTTCCTAACATTTATTTGTGTATGTGTGTGTGTGTGTGTGTGTGTGTGTGTGTGTGTGTGTGTGTGTGTGTGTGTAGTGAATGTGTGGAGGTCAGAGGTCAGGGAGGCTATTCTCTCTTTCCATCATGTGAATTTAAGACAGGTCCATCAGACTTGAGGAAAAGTGCATTGTGCTGTCACTTCTGCCATTTCACAAATCACCATTTAACACTAGAATAATGACATTTTGTTGATGGCTTCAAATGCAGAAAGTTGGCCAAGTGTTTACAAGTATTTTTATTAAATAGTATTTTCCCCCCACTGGCTATGTAGAAAAGAACAGTGTGCAACATTATAGAGAAGTCCACTGGGTTTTCATGTGGTGTAAATCTCCCTAGCCTTGTGAGTGATATTGTCTCATGATATGCTAAACTACAAAGGACATTAAAATATCCTGCACTAAGAGTAATGAGAGCAATCATGATACACTTTAGTTTTTTTCCAAGTATAAGCCTGGATCTTGTGACAGCTTCCATATACTAAACCAAGAAGCCTTGGAGGGGAACCAACATTGTGGGGCAGGCCTGGACACATGTATTATGTATGTGGGACACATGGTAACATGCTTAGGCAGAGATAATTCCCACATACCAAATGAACTTAACACTTCCAACTGGAGGACTGACAAATAATTCAGACGGTGAAATATTTGCATTGCAAACATGAGGATCTGAACTTGACCCCCAAACTCATGTAAGACCCAGGAGTGGCAGGAAGATTTCTGGGAAGGCAGCAACAGGAAACCTCCTGGAAATTTCTGGCCAGGTATCCACTCTGTCCTATTTGATCAGCTCCCCCAAAATGAGAGACCTTGTCTCAAAAAGAACACAGTATTTTTTAAGTCGTTTTCTGACTCAGCGACACACACATGAATCATCATGCACACACAAAAAATGGATCTAGGTAGCTGCTCAGATAGAATGTCTCTACGTAGCTTCATCTGCTTCTCCTTGTCTGAATATTGATTAAAATGACTTAAAGTTTTTCCCTATCTGTGGTAATAAAGATGAGACAATTAAAGAAAACTAGAAAGGCCAATGGTGTCTTCTCATTTTAGTTTTGGATTTATATTATGGAAGCCTTGGGCAATGTTTTGCCACTATAAAGTTCCTGTAGGCAAAGCATTTAACACTGCATATGTCATCATTAGCTTGCTGAAAATAAACCGGGCAATAAGTTTGTAGAGATCAGAAGAATTGCCAGAGCCCATCTTTACTGTGACCTTGGAGCATCTTCATGGTGCACAAAGACAAAGGCAGACTTCTAACAAGGGTTCTCTAGCATTATCTTCAAAATATGTATAAAAGAAAAGGTGAGATATTGATGTTCAACGTTCATGGCTTCTTATTGTTCATCTTTCCCTGTGTCAGAAGCCACAGACCCAAAACTGAGTCGGTTAAGTTAGATTTGGAAAAAGAAGAGGAGGAGGAGGAAGAGAAGGAGGAGAAATTGAGTCTAAATTACATGTGGTTTTATTAGACATATACTATTTTTTTCAAAATCAAGTATATTCTCTACAATACTGTGCAAACTTGACTTAGCTAAGCTTTAAGAGCCATTGTATTTTTGGCTGTGAGCCTAGCCTTTTACAGCTGAGCCATCTCTCCAGCCCTATGATTCAGTACTTAAAATTAGGACCAATAAAAGGGCCAGATAGGAGAATTTTCCAGAATCTCCACCTACTCTTGCCCTGGCTTAGGAAGCACAAGCCTTTCTGGAGCTCTGTTCCTTCACTGTCACTTACCATAGGCATCCCTTAGAGAGAAGAGTCCACAGTTCCTGTCCTAAGCAGTCCTGGTCAGGGTACATGTGTGTTCCCACATGGCTTACTCAGGGTGTCTCTTGCTGTGAAGAGACATCAGGACGACAGCAACTCTAATAAAGGAAAACATTCAATTGGGGCTAGCTATACAGTCAGAGGTATAAGCCATTGTCACCACAGCAGGAAGCACAGTGGCACGATGGCAGGCAGACACAGTGCTGGAGAAGAAGCCAAGAGCTCTACCTCTGGATCAGTAGGCAGGGAAGAGTGACACTGGGCCTGGCTTGAGCATTTGAAACCTCAGAAAGCCACTCCCCAGTGACACACTTCCTCCAACAAGGCCACACCCTCTCCAACAAGGTCACACCCACTCCAACAAGGCCACACCCTCTCCAACAAGGTCACACCCACTCCAACAAGGCCACACCCACTCCACCAAGACCACACCTACTTCAACAAGGCCACACCTACTCCAACAAGGCCACACCTACTCCAACAAGGCCACACCTACTCCAACAAGGCCACACCTATTCCAACAAGGCCACACCTACTCCAACGAGGCCACACCTCCTAATAGTGCCACTCCCTATGGCCCTATGGGGGCCATTTTCATTCAGACCACCACATATTAACACAGCTGAGCAGTAAAACCACAGAATTCTACAGTCTCCTGGTGTCAGGTCATGATAGTTAAGCGACAAGCAAAGAGAACCATCTCAACTCTCCAATACAGAGGAAATTTGAGGGGAAATACATATCAAAATCCCACTTTGGTTACAATGTGTTTTGACTCATTTCATATTTCAATATCCTCATTGCAAAAGACAAGAGCACAAAGAAGAGAACAGATTTGACTTTCACTGTTAACCACTGTTAACATTCTGGTAATAAATATCACCACAGTTTTTATGCAGACATCTATGGTTTTATAAATAAAATGTATACATATAGGTATATGCACATACATACACATGAGCCATGTAATACATCACATATATTTAATGTGTGAAACTTCATGAGTCTATTTTACTCTTCTTCCTCTTTCAGAAATGCCACTTCCATGCCTGCCCAGGTCTGATGTCTCCATCATTCAGATTTGTCTATAGCCAGGTATTTTGGTTGAGATAGTGTTTATAGTCATTCTAAAGTAATTTCCTAGAAACTCTCACACACTGTACGACATTTCTGTGTAGTCTAGACCATTGGCTGATACTTGTGCATGGTATCTGCCTGCCTCACTTCCTGCTTAAATATAAACCCCAATGGAGGAAGGTCTTGACTCCCTCTGTCATTATTTTTCTGGCAGAAAAAAAAAATGACAATAATTGTTGCACATTCCTACTTAGGTTCTGCAAAACTCACATGCCGTTGTCGAGAATATCATCTGATGCAGAAGGGCAAAATGCACAGATGTTAAACAAATAACTCCTTCTCTCAAGATATTTTCTCAAAAAGCACAATGACGTGGTTAAAAAAAAAAAAAAAAAAACCATCAACAATGTTTATTATGAAGTCCCCATGCTAGAGAACCTCGTCATCTTCCAATTGGAAGGCTGAGGAATACAATGAGGGAAAACAGTGATATCCGTGACAAACTCACAACACACTGCCACTCTCTTCTCTAACAACTGAGCACCTTATCTGACCTCACATTTAGTTTAAAACAGTGGCAAGGCCCTAGATCCTTGCTTTAAAATGTCTGATGAAAATCCTTTCTAGTTTTCCAGTCAACATCCTTCCCCAAGTTCCTGTAATTCCTAAATTTAGCCCAATGGTTTGCTTCTTTATTTCCTGGCCCCCATATATCTCATGATATATTGGGTTCTATACAATATATCCTGATATCATACAGAGTGGCCAGTTACTATATGTGTTGTCCTACTAGGTGAATGTTTACATATAAACATTATTATGAACTAACAGTATCTTTTGAATCAAAGCAAGGACCTTCTTTGTTATTGATATATAAATAGTGTATCTTAAAAATTAATGGCAGTTCAGAGATAATTAAAAGTTGTGACAATATTGAGTTATGTAGCATTTGAAAAATTCCTGGAAGCACAAATGCTGACTATGTCCAGTCAAAGCATGGGAGAAAGGGTTTAGGAGAACTTGTGATGTGATTACTACCATTCTGTGACCTGATTCTAGACTTAAATAACTTAGAGAGGCTGCTTCTCCACTACTTCCTTCTACAAAATGGCACAACCTCACATGTCCCAGCTTATAACCCACGCTAACTCCATGACCTTGATGACCTTCTGAATCTGACTGTACCTTGTGTACCACCTGCTTCATCGACTTGTACTTAACATTAGATGGATTAAACCATGTAAAGTAATAAGTGGCTGGCAGAAAAGATTGTTCATAATCAATTTTCATCCGCTATTTTATTTTCTTGAGCGCATCATGTTTTCCCCCTGACTCCACATCCACCACCACCCCACCTTGGAAACAGAAGATATGTAGGAAGAAACTGAGTTTCCTGAATCACTAAGCAAGAAAGCCAAGCTTCAGAGTCAGGGGAATTATGTGCACCCTGATAAAGATGGCTATAATGTCTCCTGTCCTCAACACTGATATCTAGAGCCACATAATTCCTTATGATTCCTTGACACCATCAGATTTTTAACAGCATCCTTGGCTTCCACTGCCCAGATATCAACAGCTGACCTTGAATATTCTAAGAGTCAAGGATGTCTTCAGACATGGGCAGATGTTTGTTCTTCCTTCCATAGACAAGCGTTGTGCTAGTGTTAACCAGGTGGTCGTCTTATTTCTTTTTCATGTCTTCACAGTGGGAATAATACAGCAAGCAGCTCTGAGGATGGGGCTCTACACAGGGAGCTTCATTTCTGTCATTTATTTGAAGGCCACTAAAAGCAAATGAGGAATTTGCTTCTCCCTCCCAGGCTCCAAGTGTGGTTTTAATGTGTGCTTTTGAAGGATAGTTAGTGCTCCTATAAAGTTGAAATGAGGCATGTCTGAAAAGAACAGGCACACTGCAGACAGCCTGGAACAAATTGTCACTAGCAGAGAACACAAACCCCTCCCTAAGGCCAGGCTCTGAGGCACATCAGTGTGTGCCTGAGCATGCCACTCTGGGCTCACAAATTGAGGGTGCTGAAGAACAATTAGAGAGTCATTGTTCTTGGCATATTTGATTCCAATTGTTTATGGATATATTTTTAGTGTACAGTAATATGTGGACAGGATGGGCAAAGCAAAATGGTAGCCATCATAGCCATCAGCTTTTTTTTTTTTTTTCTGTAACCCAGAGTCCAGTTAAGATTGACTATATAGACATGGGTGTATGATCTCCTGCTGAAGCATGGATAGCCTATCATCATTTGTACTCCTGAAAAAAAAAATCACAGGGGCTGGAGAGATGGCTCAGCGGTTAAGAGCACCGTCTGCTCTTCCAGAGGACCCGGGTTCGATTCCCAGCACCCACATGGCAGCTAACAACTGTCTGTAGTTCCAGTTCCAGGCAAACACCAAGGCAAATAAATAAATAAGAAATAAATAAAGTTTAAAAAAAAAATCACACCTAGCAATCATCAATTGCCAACAGAGCCTCATTTAGGGACAGGGGTTTTGAGTCCCTCTCCCATTGGTACTAAAATGTTAACTGGCTTGATATTGCAAAGATTTTGTGCAGGAAATGAGAGCTGCTGTGTGCTTTTAATATAATAGCCCTGTTATATCCAAAAGACGCTATTTTGCAGCAACTCTGGCTGATACATTTTCCCACTCTGTCTGTTATGATGATCCCTATGCCTTGGAGCTATTTTTTACATGGCAGATCTAAAAAGGCATGGTGTTCCTAAGGATGACACACAGATTACTCTCTGACTTCCATGTATATGTACATGCACGGCCCTGTACTCACACATATGCACATATACATACTTGTATGTGTATATACATAGTGAGGTGAATACTTACACAAATGACCACACATATACATAGACACACATGCACACTCACATATATAAAAGGAGCATTGAGTTGACTAAATGTAGAACCACATGCCTATATCCCTGGCACTTGAGAAATAGAGGCAGGATTCAAGGCTTGGCAACATCAGATTCAAGGCCAGATTGAACTACCTAAGACTTCATCTTTAAATAAACAAGTATGCAAATGTACCCAATCCCCTCTGCAGCTATTGAAAGTGCTGATGGGCAATGCTTTGGAAACTCCCTGAGCACATTAACTGGTTTCAGTGTTTACCTGAAAACACCAGGCCATCACCACATTGACGTTACTCTTATCTTTGAATTTGCCCATGTATAATATACCCATCTTAAATAACATTTTCTTTATAAAAATATAGTGTTTTTTTGTTCTAAATAAACTACAAAACTTCAATATACCTCTATACTCTAGGCAAAATGTTTACAAAAAATGAATATTTTAGTCTTCTCGTGACTATGGTGGCCTCAGAACAGCTTCTGATTTCATGTTTAATATGAGACACAGTCACTGAGCACCCAGCTGTCACATAGGAAGCTCAGTGCCCTGAATACCTCGCCTCATTTAATTCCCATTTTAACTATAAATGACTCATTTTAACTATAAGTGACATTTTCTATAAAGAGATTATTAATTGTATATTTGTTTCTAACTATTAGAATGTGCTTCTGTTGGATGTTACTTTCTTCAAATTACTCATTTATGATACAATATAAAAACAAGAAGTAAGTCATTTGATAAACATTGATTACTTTGTAAGACACTTCCATAATATCCTTAGTGACCATCTATTTTCCAGTTGACATGTTGTAACCTCTGGCCTTTGTAAAGATGGCAACCATCATCCATACCTTTCCCACTGAAACTTGCTTAGGGAAAGAAAAATAAAGCTTGGGATGGAAATCTGTTCCTTTTACTGCTTTTCTAATGTTATTGTTGCCTTTTAAGAGACTGAGAATCTGATAATCTGCTAATGTCAGGAAACAATGAAGTTATTCCAGGACACACTCTCAAGAAGAGGTTTGAAAAGTACAGAGGATGGCTCACCATGTGGCATTACTGAGGGATAAGCCTCCCCCTTAAATGAACGCATCATCCTTAATTGCACTCCCATTGTGGGAGTAAATTTCCAATTAAAATGCATTTCTCTAGCAAGAGAAATAATATATTGAATCCATTGTCAGATTCTTTGCAAGGCTTCTCATTTATAAAATCTAAACTAATTGTATTTCCAAGGAATGCCAAAGTTTATCTTTAATGGAGCTTTATTTCATCACTTTTTCTATAACACAAAGCTGTAAAAATCTGTGAGCTATTATTGTTTTGCACCAATGGCATCTTAGTATGAAAGGAAAGTGGACTTTGAAGGGGTTTAGGAGAAAGCAAGGTCACATCCTCTCATCCCCCACATATAGAGGAGATCACAGGTCAGGTCCCAGGGCTGGGGAAAATAGTGGTTCAGTAGAGAAGTAAAGACAACAGTGAGAAGTGCTCACAGGTCTCCTGTGTGCAAAGTTCCTTCGAGTTTGCATTTCTTGTTGGCACACAGGCAAAGCTGAGCCTCTGGACACAGCATAAAACATATGCATGGACAGTAGGAAGATCAAACTTCCATGCAACGGCATGCTTGGAAGTAAACTACGCAATGCAGTGTATGTGCATATGCCTTTACATTTCTCTGCGGTGAGGATCATTAGATTCTGTTACCATCTTAGAGACTTGAGGCTACTATGAGAAGTACCCTAAGCTATTTGCAGTCCCCAACCATTAAGAGCTTAGCAGCATCAAGAGAAGCTGCTCATGTAAGTCACCCTAAGTGGGAGGAGCCTTGTCTATGGCTAAAGAATAACTCTGTGGCAGGGAGAGTGAATCATCAGTATTCAAACATCTGCCCCCCCAGCCCCCACAAATGAATCAAAGCTGTTGGAATGATTGCAAGAAACTAGCCAGAAGCATCGCTAGAGACCTTCATACTTATGAGACTTTATGAAGATGTCAAAAGACTGTGACTCATCATAAAAAACAAGCAGAAAAATGCTCCAGTGATTTCCCTCACATTTGAACTGCTTGCCATGATGAGGTCATGCAATGAAGTCAGGTAGCATATGGATGCAATACTGATGAACGCTACAACTTCATATTCAGAAAGACACCCCTTCTCCCTTCTACTTAACCCCAAGAAACAAGTCTCATTTTGGGGTGTGTACATCCCTAATATCTCTCTAGTCTTTACTACTCTGTTTTTAGAGAGAGAAGATCTCAGACTCAAAGATATCCAATCATAAGCCACGGGGATTTCAAGTTTGATACATAATATGAATAACTTGCACTAATCTAAAATTCACCACTGTGTTTTTATAAGTAAACAGATGGACTGATGTAGCCATTATACAGATTTAAATGTAGAATATTTCTCTCATTCAGTACTCTTGTGTGTCTTCCCAACTAAGACCCGACTCTAGTTCTTACTTCTATCCTGACTTCCATTTTCAAAGGTGAGGTTTTCTTATTCTTGATTTTACACAAAGAGAATGAGTGCATAGCCTTCTTTCTTTTTTTACTGATTGTCTCTTTAACATGCTTCTAGCTGAGTGTTATAATAAATAATCTGTTCCTTTATATTGCTGTATAGTACTTTATTATATGAACATACTACAATTTATTTATCTATTGTGCTCTTATCTTCATACTGAATTGTTTCTAATTTGAGGCTATGGTGAATAAGACTTCTAGGAAAAGTTTTTGTTTCTTATTAGAATTTAATAACAATATTTTGATTTTATGGTTTTCTTCAACCAGATCGGCCTGCCTTTGCCTCCTGAGTACTGGAATTAAAGGCATGTGCCATCACCACCCAGCAATATTTTTAATAAAGGGAAATAATGTCAACTTTATGTCATAAATGTTAATAACAGAGCATCTATTAAATTCAATTTATTTGAAAAAATAACATTTTCAGAAAAATCTTAAGCTAATAATTGAACAGTAAGAAATATATTTGCCTGAGTTCATGAAACTAACAGTCAAACACCATGAAAAATTTTTGAGATTGTTTAGAGAATCTCAAGTAGTCAGTTCAAGTCAAATAGTCAAGTCAAATGCTGAGAAAATAGGTTCTGTGGGAACTTAAGGAAGAGGTGTATTCCCAAGGGCCAAGGTGGATGTAGGTCTTTGAATCTAAACAGAGCGTTACTAGCTAGAGGGAGAGAATAGAGTCTTTTTTACACTGAGATGCCCATTATCTGGAAAAAGTGCCTGACCTTGAATACGTTTTTAGTACATGTTCCACAAGTCTGGGCTTGATCACTGAGGAACATCAAAGACTATCTGAGGAGAAACGGAGCATGCTCCAGGCAGGGAAACAATAGGAAAAATGCAGACCTAGGGAACACAACAGATTCTCAGACTATCAAACAGGACAAACTGATTGAAGCCGATCCTTATAAAATAGCAGTGGTGCAGGACACTGGGAGAGGGGAGGAGATTATGCCCCAGTAGGAGGTAGAACCAGAGATCCTATTCCATCACCCCCTGCCCTCCACCACTCTGGGCTGGAGCCAGACAGTTCATCATGTAGAGTACACACTTGAATGTTACCCTCACTATGGGAACTTCCAAAGCACAGGGGAGATTATCAGCAGAAAGCCATTCAAAAGATGATTCCCAGATTTCCATGTGAGTAGGGATTAGGCAGCTCATTACATTCTTCTTTTTATGGGGCTTTTCTGCAGTCTCAGACTTTGATTGCAGTCTGCCTAAACACGAGCATCAATCTGACAAGAGGCACACACCAAGTTCTTTGAGCCCCAGACACCCATACTCCAGGAATTCTGATTCCTGAATTGAGTCTATCTTTACATTGTCATCGCTGAATGTGTATCATACATCCCATCTTTCATCCAAATAGGAGTTTGCTGGGAAGAACCTCCATTACACTGCTGGCACTGGCTATGAAGGAGTTAATTATGTTTAAAGCCAGACTTGAAAGCACAGGAGGCTTTGGGCTGTAAAATATCTTTTTATTTTAAAAAAAATGTATTTGGTAATAGCAAAGAAGCTGAAAAATCTGTGTCTCTCATTAGGAGTGTGTCTCGTGATGCAAACAGATCTAAAACTCCTGACCATAATTATTCTGATGGGTTTTAAGAATCATAATATGCTTCCCATCTCTATGAAGTATAAACTTGAAAATATAACAAACAAGTATATGTAATAAGCTTTGTAAACCACTTAAAAATATGTCCAAAGCACACGAGTATCCATAGAATTAGGGTGTGCCCAGGGCAAGGCACAGGTTGTGAGCACTCTGAGGATTGGCCATCACAGCCCAAGGCAGAATGAATTAGGGTTGTCCACAATGCACTCAGAGCTTACATCTTGAAATAATGGCTCTCTTCCATTCTGGAGTATGTGACTTTGAGTAAAACACATCACTTATACATCACTTTACAGAGACAAGAAAACAGGCACAAGATCCAAGACTCTATGCAACTCTTAGATGTTAGACTAATGCTACTTTCCACTGTGGTAAGGATCTTAATTCCACTTTTGATTAATGCCCAGGAAGTAGATGAAAGGATTTCTGTGAGAGATAATTCCAGTATAAATTAACATTTAAACCCACAAAGTTGAGTAGATGGCTTTCCCCAAAGCAAATGGGCAGCAGTCACTAGTGACAGATGAACGAAAGGGCAGAGGAAGAGTGAACTCATTGTCTCTGCCTGAGCTAGGACAGAACTATCCCCTTTACTGCACATAAGTGCTCTGGTTCTCAAGTCTTAGGATTCAGGCCACGGCTTGCATGCTCAGCTCTCTGGTCCTTGTATCTTCACACTTAAAGCTGGATGACACCATTCCATTTCTTGATCCTTCAGTTTGCAACACATGAGCCAATTTCTATGCTTAATATTACATGTATTAGAAAATGAGTGTATACAATAGGAAACTCCCCTTCTCTCTCTCTCTCTCTCTCTCTCTCTCTCTCTCTCTCTCTCTCTCTCTCACACACACACACACACACACACACACACACTCAATTTCTCCAAAGAATCCACACTACTTTAACAATACTAATCACCATCACTGTCCATATTTCACATAGAATGACAATGTTTCTTTTCCTTTACTTGTTTATTTATTTTTTACAGAATAAAGTCTCTTTTTTTATCCATGTATCCTTTCCACTTCTAAATCCTCCTGGTCATCCTTGAGCCTCCTTCCTCCCAATCCCTCCATTCCCTCCCCAGAAAGGACAAGAGATTCCTAGGTGCATCAGCTCAGCATCTACTCCAGGCAAGTCCAATTTCCTCATCCTAATATCAAGACTGGGTTAGGTGTTCCTTTGAAAGGAATGGCCTCTGAGGTGTCAGTCCATGCACAGAAACACACCAACGCCATTTGCTGAAGATACTCTCTTTTCTCTATTGAATATTTTTGACCTCTTTGTCAAAAATCAGGTGTTCATAGGTGTGTAGTTTAATGTCTGAGTCTTCAATTCAATTCCATTGATCCACAAGTCTGTTTATATGCCAGTACCAGGCTGTTATTTGATTAAAAACAGCTCTATAGTATAACTTGAAGTCAGGGGTGGTGAGGTCTCCTGAGGTTCTTTTATTGAGCAGGATTGTTTTAGCAATTCTGGCTTTCTTGTTATTCTAAATGAAATTGAGTATTGTTCTTTCAAGGTCTGTAAAAATTGTATTGTGATTTTCATGGGGATTGCATTGAATCTGTAGATTGCTTTTGGTAGAATTGCCATTTTTACTGTGTTGATCCTACTTATCCAAGAACATGGAAGATCTTTCCATTTTCTGATATTCTCTTTAATTTCTTTCTTCAGTAATTTAAAGTTTCTGTCAAAAAGATCTATTACTTTTTTGAGGTATTTAATGCCATTTGCAGCTATTATAAAGAGTAATGTTTCCCATATTTCTTTTTCAGCCTTTTTATCTTTAGTGTATAGGAAGGCTACTGATTATAATTTTCTTTTTAGTTAATCCTGTATACTCCTACATTGCTGAAGGTGTTTATTAGCTGTAAGAGTTCCATGGTAAATTTTTTGGGTCATTTATGTATACAGTCATATCTGTAAATAGAGATAATTTCACTTCTTCTCTTCCAATTTGTATCCCTTTAATCTCCTTTTGTTCTCTCTTTCCTTTAGCTAAAACTTAGAGCTATATTGAATAAATATGGGGAGAGGAGACAGCCCTTTCTAGTTCCCGAGTTTAGTGGGATTGCTTTGAGTTTTTCTCCATTTATTTTGACGTTGGCTTCTTGTAAATCGCCTTTATTATATTTAGGTATTTTTCCCTGTATTCCTGATCTCTCTCGGACTTTTACCATAAAGGAGTGTTGGATTTTGTCAAAGGCCTTTTCTGCATCTAAGGATATGATCATGTGGGTTTTTCTCTTCAATTTGTTTATATGATGGATGACATTTACAGTTTTTTGTATGTTGAGCCTTCCTTGCATTTCTGGGATGAAGCCTACTTGATCGTGGTGGATGATATTTTTTATATGTTGTTGTATCCAGTTTGCCAGAATATTGTTAGGTATTTTTGCATCAATGTTCATGAGGGAGATTGGTCTATAGTTGTCTTTCTTTGTTGCATCTTTTAGTGGCTTGGGTACCAGGGTGATTGTGGCCTCATAAAAAGAGTTTGGCAGTGTTCCTTCAGTTTCTACTGTATGGAACAGGTTTTTGAGTGTTGGTATTAGTTCTTCTTTGAATGTGTGGTAGAATTCTGCCATGAAATCATCTGGTCCTGAGCTTTTTTTTTTTATTTTGGAGACTTTAATAAAAGCATCAGTTTCTATTGGGGTTATAAGTCTGGTTAGGTCTTTAATCTGCTCTTGATTTAATTTGGGTAATTGGTACCTGTCCAGAAAGCTGTCCGTTTGTTTTAGGGTTTCCATATTAGTAGAGTATAGATTTTTCACAGCATAACCTAATAATTTTCTGGATTTCCTGGGTGTCTGTCATTATGTCTTCTTTTTCATTTCTGAAATTTGGATACTCTCTCTCTCTCTGTGTCTCTTTTGGTTAGTTTGGATAAGAGTTTATCTATCTTGTTGACTTTTTCAAAGAATCAACTCTTTGATTCATTGATTCTTTGTATTGTTCTCTTTGTTTATATTGTACTGATTTCAGCCCTAAGTTTGATTATTTCCTGCCATCTACTCCTTCCTTCTAGGTGAGCTTGCTTCTAATTGTCCTAAAGCCTACAGCTGAGTTGTTAGGTCTCTTGTGAGATTTCTCTATGTTTTTCATATAGGCATCTAGTGCTATGAATTTTCCTCTTAAGACTACTCTCATTGTTTCCTCTAAGCTTGAGTACGTTGTGGATTCATTTTCATTAAATTCTAGAAAGACTTTGATTTCTTTCTTAACTTCTTCCCTGACCAAGAGGTGGTTCAATGTAGAGATGTTCAGTTTCCATGAGTTTGTAGGTATTCTGTGATTTTTGTTGTTGAATTCTAATTTTAGACCATGGTGATCTGATGTGATACAAGGGGTTATTCCTTTATTTTTTGTATCTATTGATATTTATTTTATGACCGAGTATATCATCAATTTTAGAGAAAGTTCCATGGGGTGCTGAAAAAATATGTATATTCCTTTGTGTTTGGGTGGAAGCTTCTGTAAATTTCTATTAAGTCCATTTGCATCATAACATCTGTTAAACCCCTTATTTCTCTGTTTAGTCTCTGTCTGGTTGACCTATCCAAGGGTGAAAGTGATGTATTAAAGTCTCCCACTATCACAGTATGACATTTGATGTGGAGGCTAAGTTTTAGTAGTGTTTTTTTTACATATGTAGGTGCCACTATATTAGGGGCATAAATATTCAGGATTGAGATATCTTGATCGATTTTTTTTCCTGAGATAAATAAGTAAGTCCTTCCTGATCTCTTTTGAATGATTTTAGTTTGAAGTCTACTTTGTTCAATATTAGGATGGCAACACCAGCTTGTTTCTTGGGGCCATTTGATTGGAAAATCTTTTCCCAACCCTTTACTCTGAGCCTGTGTCTGTCTTTGAAGTTAAGGTGTGTTTCTTGTATGCACCAGAAGCATGGCTTATGTTTTTTTTATCCATGTTAGGATGTGTCTTACTGTAGGTGAATTGAGTCCATTGATATTAAGGGATATTAATGACCACTGATTGTTATTCCCTGTTGTTTTTGGTGGTAGCTTGTATGTATTTCTTTTCTTTGGCTTTTCTTCTATGGGATTATTGATTATTTGTAGTTCCATGGGTGCATCTGGGTTCCTTAGGCTGGAGTTTTCCCTCTAGTGCTTTCTGTAGGACCGAATTTGGGGAAAAGTATTGTTTAAATCTGATTTTGTCGTGAAATATTTTGTTTATCCCATCTATGGTGATTGATAGTTTTGCTGAGTATAGTAGTTTGGGTTGGCAGCCATGTTCTTTTAGTATCTGTATAACTTCTGACCAAGACCTTCTTGTTTTTATTGTTTCCACTGAATAGTCTGGTGTTATTCTGATGGATCTGCCTTTTTATGTAAGTTGGCCCTTTTCCTTTGAAGCTCTTAATATTTTTCTTTGTTCTGTTTATTTTGTGGCTTGATTATTATGTGGTGAGTGGACTTTTTTGAGGGATCTAATCTATTTAGTGTTCTGTAAACATCTTGTATCTTTATAGGCATTTCCTTCTTTAGGTTGAGAAAGTTTTCTTCTATGATTTTATGGAATACATTGTCTGTGCCTTTGAGCTGGTATTCTTCTCCTTCTTCTATTCCTATATTCTCAGGTTTGGTCTTTTCATGCTGTCCCAAAATTTCCTGAACATTTTGTGTTATGGCCTTTTTGGTTTTAGTGTTTTGACTGATGTATCTATTTCCACTATTGTATCTTCCACTCCAGAGATTCTCTCTTCCATCTCTTGGATTCTGTTGGTTATGCTTGTATCTGTAGTTCCAGTTCATTTCTTCAAATTTTCTGTTTCTACCTTTGCCTTGTTTTGTGCCTTCTTTATTGCTTCTATTTTACTTTTTAGTTCCTGGAATGTTTCTTTCATTTTTTGGTTTTTCTTTTCTTGGTTTTCTTTCAAGGATTTGTTCATCTCTTCCAATTTTTGCTTATATTTCCTTCTATTTCTTTAAGGGAATTTTTTATATCCTTTTTTAAGGCTTCTGTAATTTTCATAAAGGTGTTTTTGCTGTTGTTTCCTTAGATTTCCTCTTCATTGTTCTGTTCAGGTCTTGGGATTGAAGAACCATCAGTTTCTTCTGGTGGTGCCTTGTTATTCTTTACATTGTCATATGTATTCTTGCACTGGCTTCTGCCTGTTGCTTCCTTGGTTCACTCTTAGTCAACTCTTAGTTGTATCTTAGTCAGTTGTGGTTCCAGGGGTTGTGTGTCTCTTGTCTGCTCTGGACATGAGGTCTGCATGATTACTTACTCTGCTCTGGACATAGCATCTATTACACAGGCATAATCTGAAGATGTTCATGTGTGAGGATGCAGCTTGCTTTGGAGGTGGGGTTTGGCCATGGAATATCCTACCTGCTGTGTGTTTCTGGGGATTGCTGAGGGGGTTCTCCCAGCTTTGTTTGGTTTAGGGCAGGAGTGGGTGTGTGGACAGTTGGGGCTGTGTCCCCAGTTTCAGAGAGGAGGTTTCTGTGTGGCCTAGGAGTTGGAATTTGCTCACTTCTTACTCTGCTCTGGACAGGGGGTCTGCACCATCTGAAGATGTCTGTCTGTGATCGAATGACCGAATGACAATGTTTCTAATGCGCCATTCCTGAAATGTTCATTCTAAGCTGATTTACAAACAGTGCCTGAGCTAGTTGCCACTATTTGCTTGTGATCATCACAGATTCCTGGAGTCAAAAATGATCTTGTGATAAAAACAAGTTCACAGAAACATTCACATGAATCTTTTAACTCCGTTTTCCTCTTATTTTCTTGGTCTTTTCAATCTTAACACAGCCTTTGTCCCATCTTTACCATCCAAAGCCACGACAGATGTATCACTCTCTTCTACTTTGTGGATGCAGTGAACTTTACAATTTGCTGTTTGTGGCTATCCTGCACCCACTAATTCCATTAGCACCATTTCCTCTAACTGCAGAAGCTACTTCAATCTCTACAGTGAATTTCCGTGAGCTTATAGTATTTCCAGCTTCCTCATTGTTCTTGTGCATTGTAGTGTCCTGTGGTCAGTAATTTAATATTATTAGTGATCATTTGGGGGCTGCCAGAAACCATGCTTACATGTGTGAAAGTGATAAATGTCTGTGCTGACTATTCCCCTTTTCCGTGCTTTGATTTCTCCAGATAGCATAATATGGAAATTGAGTCAGTGAATAACCTACAATGGCTTCTACACATTTAATTAAAAGGAAAAATGTGTGTCTCTCACTTTAAGAGAAATGGCTGTACCTAGTGAGGAAAGTAGGTAAAAAGGCAAGGTAATCCAAATGCTCGGCCTCTTCTACCTAAGCACTGGCTACTTCGTGAAAACAAAGAAAAAGCTCTTGATGGACACTGAGTGGTGCTCCAGTGAACACATGGTAGGAGACTTTCTGCTCCTGCAGAACTGGCTTTAATAATGTGGACAGAAGATCAAATCATTAGCCACAACATTCTGCTAAGCCAAAGCCTTCTCCAGAGCAAACCCCAACCCTTTCCAGTTAATTCTATGAAGGCTGCAAGAAACAAAGAAGCTACAAAAGAAAAGTTTGAACCTACCAGAGGTTGGCTCGGGAGGTTTTAAAGAGACTAGCCACCTGCACAACATTGGGCAGTGATAACAAAAGATAACCAGATGTCTTGCTATGATCACAGATGATGGTGCTTCTACTGAGTGACAGACCCTAGGTGTAGAAAATTAGCTTTTTATTGAAAAGCAATGCAATTGAGGGCTGTGTGCTGCTTAATTTCAACTGTCAGCTTAGCTCAACATAGGATGAGGCTGAACTGTGGGCAAGTCTGTGGGAGACTATCTTAATCGTTAGGTCTTAATATAGGAAGACCCAGCTCATCCAGGGTGGCATCATTCCCTACATAGGGATTCCTGAGCAGTACAAAATAGGATCAAGCTAACTGGAAATGAGCAAACAGACAAGCAGAGATGCATGCCTTTGGTCCTTTCTACTTTTAGCCATGGATGTGATGTCCATCCATCCAGTTCCTGAGCAACCATAACCTGGAGTTATAAGATAAATAAACCCCTTTCTCCCCTAATGAGATTGTTGTCAGAATATTTTATTACCATAGCAACAGAAATGAAACTAAGACAGGCTGTCGGGGCTAGAGGAATCAGGAAACATGCCTGATTTCAAACATTCAGTAGGCAAGCTGACTCTCCTACCAGGGACTAGAGTTGATGAGTTTAAGTTAATGCCCATGCTTATGTAGCATTCTGAAAAGTCATGTGCCATTAAGAATCAGCATCACTCTGCCCATGCTCTGTAATGAAACAACAAATCCAGACAATAGAACATTCATTTGCAATCAAATTTCCTGAATATTTTTAGTCCAATATGGAGAACCACTGCTCAGCATTAAAAGATTCCCATTCATTGGCAATCCCTTCATCATCAAAGATCTCTGATGGGTATTTACAAGATTAATGTTATTTTTATGCCTGCCAAAATAACATTCATTCTGCAGCCAATAGATCAAAAAGCAATGTGAACTTTCAAGTATAGCTGTTTTTGAAGAAAACCATTTCTAAGGCTGTAGCTGCCATAGAAAAGTGATTTTTCTAATGGATCCAGACAAAGTAAATTAAAAACCTTCTGGAAAGAACTTTCCATTATAAATGCCATTAAGAAAATCATGATTAATGGAGATTGAGACAAGTTTGATTTTAAGCCTCACTGAGAACACTGAAGTGGTTAGATCTCAGTGGAGAAAGTAAACTCAGGTACAGAGGAACTATCATAAGAAGATGAATCAAGATTGGAGCCAAAGGGATCAGAGTGGAGAGACAAAGTATAATAATTTGTGTGGAAATGTAGTAGTAATACTCAGTGCGGGCACGGGAGAGGTGGCTCAGTGGTCAAGAGCACTTATTGCTCTATCAGAAGAGAAGCTTGGATCCCAGCACCAACATTGATGACTCATACATGCCTATATCCCCAACTCCAAGGGATCCAACATCCACTTTGTGGCATACACACGTACACACACACAAGCACAGGTCCACACACATAAATAAAATATTTTTAAAAGACATGTTGCTTTGTATGCTTATGTAAAACTGTTTTAAAAAAAAACATGATGAAAACTAGATAATTATCCTCTCCAGAGATCTCTAATTAGTTATTCAAGGCCAATTGGTCAGCTCTGAAATCATTTTTACACAAACAATACTAAGTGGATTTATCATGTTTGTGTATGTGTGTGTATGTGTGTGTGTGTGTGTGTTAATAGCAATTAAGGAAAAAGAGGCCACAAATAAGAGAGGAGTATCAGACATGCCAAAGTAGATGGGGAAAGCCCATCATGCTTCAACCCTACATAAAGAACTACAGGCAACTAAGGAATCCTGAGGAGGAGAAACAGGCTTGCCCAGGGAAGATCCCACCGATTGGTTATCCAAAACCAAATGATCATCCCTGAAACAAACATACAAGTAACATTATACAAACCAAGCAGATTATATTTAGGAATTCATATATATGTGTATATGCACATAATAACAATTAATGAAAAAGAGGCCATCCATGAATTTGAAAAAGAGTAAGGAAGAGTATATGGGAGGGCTTGGGGGGGGGGAGAAAGGAAAAGGAGAAAACCTATAGTTATATTACAGTCTCAAAAAAATTTTAAGTAAAATGTAGATAGACAAATTGATTGATTGATTGATTGATTCTAAGTACCACAATTACAGCTAGTGTAAATTTGTTTCTTGATAAGCAATTGGGTACATTTAAAAAAAATGTCACTCAAAATGTGTATTTCATTTGACTTAAATATTCTACTTTGTAAATACACAGAGCTGCTCATTCCAATGTTTCAATAATTGATAGTTTTAAAAATGAAAAATTATGTTAAATGTCATTATAGATGGTAAACCTTCCTCAGCATATCATTGTTGCCCACTTTTATTGTCCATTATTACCGCAATGGCGACCTTTCATGAATCTAAAGCCATTTTGTTGTTAGTCTTGGTGGAGACTGCTACATTCATTAGGAATCTGTAGTGAGTCCTGGTCTCATAGTTTCTATGCCTGAAGTGGGGCAGTGGGTTACAGATGTAACATGCTTTAGAGACATTCTGTTCCGGGAAAGCTAAATGACTTGAGAGCTACATGGCATTCCAAAATACCCATCAAATTAAATTGAAAAAAAAAAAAAGAAGAAGAAAAACCATTTTCCCAGACACTCATTTGCTAAGGCCTAGGAGACATCATCCATTTCAGATCTGTATTGATCTGCTTTTTGTGTTTCCCCATGCCGTGCGATGTCCCCAGAAGGGATAGCAGCAGAGTCATGTGCTAGCACTTCGCTTCTTATCAGCATCTACAGCTTCTGTGGGATTCAGATTTTCTGAAGGCAATTCTTGTTCAGAGTTTCACAACTCTCTCTTCAGTTCACTTTCTCTCAGCCGTCTTCAGACTTGGTTATTTCAGCTGTGTCTTATGTAATGAGGAGAAAAAAAAACATGCTCCCCATGTGCTTACGTAAAAATTAAACAACAAAGGAATAACAGATGGGTCTTGACTTAAGATGGGGTCATGTGTGACATCGAATGTGGAGACCCTGCAGAACATCTTCGCAGTCTGATTCTTTTTAGTCTTGGTTATTTACTCTTGTGATGAACCGGCTGCATGGAAGCTGCACTCCCTGTCACTGCCAGTGACATACACCAGTAGTCTGGGAAACTGAACACTAAAAGTAGTTTCTAGTTGAATATGTATCACTTTCATTATTAGAGACTAAAATCATTAATCTTAACTATATTTTCTATGCTGTGTATATAATGTCTCAAAAAATTGTCTATTATTTATTTGTGTTTAGTAAGCTATTATGTTTATTTCTTTTTTTTCTCCTCCTCTTCATCTTCCTCCTCCTTCTTCCTTCAAAATAGTGTTTCTCTGTGTAGTCCTGGCTGTCCTGTAACTAACTCTGTACACCAGGTTGGCCTCAAACCCACAGAGATCCACCTTCCTCTGCCTCTCAAGTGCTGGATTAAAAGAATAAGCCACCATCACCTCTTTTAGTATTTTTTAAACATTTTATATAAAAATTTCACAACTATACACAATGACTTTATCATAACCACACCAACTCTCCCTGTCCAGAACCATCCAGAACCCCCACAACAATGTCCCTCCTTTCACAGCTTCTTTTTTTCAATGTTATTTTTGACCCACTAACTTCAGTGAGTACTGCCCCTACATGCCCAGGTGTGGGGTCATCCACCGGGACACAGGAAACCTACCAGTGGACACTCCTCCCCAAAGAAATATTGTGCCTTCTCAACAGCAATCAATTTTCAGTAGCTCCTCAGCTAGAGTTGGGGCCTCAGCAACCTCCACACACATGAATTTGACCCTCTAAGAGTATGTCAAGTGGCACTTACCAGGAAAATGAACTTGGTGAACTAGAATCATGAATGTGCCAGGCAGCAAAAATCAGATTTACTAATGAGTGTCCCAACAGCTCTGTCATCTGGCTGTCTTCCTCTTCGCACCCTTCCCATTGTTCAGTCTCTAGGTATTTGTATTGCTATTAATGGCTGAAGATATTTCTTGACCATCTTTGGGGTGAGTGGAATCATGTGGAACTTTTCTTGTGAATGGATTCATCTGGTTGGTCATGGGAACTGGCAAGAGTGTTATAGGGAGTGTGGCAAGGCTATGACTTCTCTTCATGTGGTACCTCATCATTCAGTAATTTTAATTCATCATTCTTCAGATGGCATCTAAGCTGCTGAAAAGCAAAGACAGAGGATTCATAGAACTTTGAGGCCTAAGGTCTGAAGTTCCCAAAACATATGTCAGTATATGTACAATGACAGCCAAGTCTTAATATGGAGAAAGAGCAATAGGAAGTCTATGCTCTGGCTATGTGTGGCTACTGTGGCATTCCCCTGAAGAAAAACATTATCAACTGGCAATTCCAAAATGGTGGTATTAGAAAGTGAAACTAGGGAGAGTAATAAGTTCTCAGGATTCCATGGTTTGTATCAGTCAGTAATCTTCTAGAAAGGACTCAGAGAGCTTGCTTCTTCCACTACGAGAGGACACAGACTGCCTTGCCAGCTTTGAACCCAAAAGCACACCCTTAATAAACTGTGTCTGCTGTATCCATGATCTTAGAGTTTCTAGCCTGGGAAATTTGGGGAAATAAAGTATTGTTAGTGAGCTACTTAGCAAAAAGGAGAATGGAATTTGTTCATAGAATCCCTAGTAAGACAGGAAGAATGCTGGTATCATACTGTAATTTCACTCTCTTGCCTTGTACTCTAGGGTACTTATTTTCAAATTATGTAAACTTTCGTTATATTTCATGAATATGAAAATCATGTAAATGGCACAGGGTGACTCATAGCTTCCCACAGTTATTCTTTTATATGGCTTCCAAATTGCCACTAGGATTGGCCATAGGTTTTTAGGCAACATGAAGGTCTTGTATATTGAGAAGAGTTTTAACACACTCATAACCATTGAAGAAAATGAAAAGCTTACTATGAAAAATGAGCCCTCCAAAAATGGAGCTCAGCTGAGCCCAGATTCCAGAAGTCTGCTCTTAGACACACTGAATGACTGAACCTGATAAAATCCCCAGAAGACTCCCATGTCAACACAGAATCCAACACAAACACTACTGACTTCAATCTGTTGAGTTATGGCTTCCCAACAGTAGGAAACTAATAAACACACAAAAGAAAAACTATCCAAAGATAGCCTATAATCACTACCTCCTTGCAAACTCATTTCATGTGGTAGACAAGCAATTTCCCAGTGAGCTATACCCCACCCCTCTGCACTCTTGACAGACTGCATTCTTTCCTTCTGAAGCCTAGTTTGACAAGTTCCTCAAAGATTTCCATGTTGTCAAGCTTTCCTTCTGAAAGCACAATTTAGACATCTCCTAGAATCCTATTATTTCAGGAAAAGTTTAGAGACAATATAATCAAGGGTCTTCGAAATACCTCTGGATATAGAAATTGCTTCTAAAAATTATCTGTCCTGGTTTAGTTTCAGCTGTAATGATATATAAAACAAAACAAAACAAAAAACCTGATCAGAAACAACTTAGGGAGGAAAGCATTTATTATGTTTTACAGATTAGAGTCTGTTGTCATGGGAAACTGAGCAAAAGCTCAGACAGGACCTGGACGCAGGAACTGAAGGCAGAGACCGTGGACCAGCACCTTTTACTAGCTTTCTCTCACTGGCTTGTTCAGCTAATTTCCTTATATAACCGAGGACTACCTGACCAGGACATGGCACAACCCACAGGCCAAGTTGATGGCTCCCAGAAATGTCTAGGTTTGTATCAAGGTGATAAAAACTGAGCAGTGCAGCATCTTACTCAGATATGTATATGAAACAAGGCAATTCTCCCATTCAGACTCATTTGTTTCACTGGTTCAAATTTATGGTGTTTATTTACAGTAGCCATTTAATTTAAACACATGTCTGTTTTCTTAACGCAAAATTATCATTCATAATCAAAGAAGCAGATGAATTGCATTCTCAACTTCTAATTAATTTACATATTTTCTTTTAGCCATATGATATAAAGAAACTTCCTGCTTAAGTAGTTGGAAATGCTCAGGCCATTCCTCCTTTGCTTTGGAGTCTCAGAACACAGAGTAGATTGAGCAGTGCTAGGATTTGTGGTTACTTGGAAAATAGACAAGCTCACCAATCCCAGAAAATATAAAGAATTGCAGCCTCCAGTGGGTTTATTTTAAAAATTTATCACATTTGACAATATAAATATATATAAATATAAATAACTTTAAATAAAAAGTTAAAAACCTACACAAAACTCAAATTAATTCCTCTAGAATGTTCTAAAAATCTTGGAAGCTATTTTGCTTGGCTGATGAATTTTCCTCAAATGCAGGGAAGCTAACCAGACATTATAAAAGAATAAATTCTTCCCTGGTTGGGGTGTCACTACATCCTTAAAACCATTTGTTAGGCTCTTCAGGAGATGCTCCTTCCACTTTTTGTTTAGAATTTGTCAATAAAAATGAAAGCAATTGCCTGGCCAAGGAAATAGCGATATTTAAACTGTGTATTATTTTTCAACTTGTTTGTAGAACTGGGAATACAGGTGTTTTCAGTAAAGGCTGACTTTTAGATCAGTCAGCAAGAACTACTATTCATCTTCACCACTGCCTTGCTGGTCAGCAACAGGAAGCTGTGTATTCATCCAGTTTTAATGAATCCTTTGCTTCCAAAGGGCAGCACAAGTTTGAGGAAACCAGTAGATTTCAAATTATCCAAGTAGGTTTCAGAAGGAAATAAAAGATTTGGCAAGAATGTAGCAGGCGGGGGACATAGTTCTGTGGGCAGAGTGCTTGCCTACCATGTGCAAAACCCTGCTTTCAATCCCCAGAACTGTATAAACTGGGCATAATGATTCATGTCTAAAATCCTAGTACTCAGGTATGCATGTATACATATACACATAGCATACACATACACAATACTAAGATGTTAATACTAAGAAATACAATTGTTAAATAAGCCAGCATAAATAATGTATTGTCTTGTAGCAGAGTGCATAAGAAATAAAATTATGAGCAGAAAGGAGATTTTTTTTTTTGTAGCCCTTTCCTATACTAGAATGAACCCATTGGCTTCTTTACTATAGAACTAGTCTAGTCTCTGGCACTGTGGCATTTCTTGTTTTTTGCTATCTCAACATGTCTGCTATCAGCCTCCTGCAATCCAGAGATAGGATATACTACCCACTATGAGTGGGCACAGCCAGGCTTAGTTAGCTAAGGAAATCCTATGGCCTAGGACAATGTAATTTTTTCTGGGATGGGCATGTGACCCAAATCTAGTGAGATATTCTTGATAAAACTAAACACAAAGATTTCTGGTTTCAGGAAACAATTTACTGCCAGCCTTTATGTCTGCCCCTTAAAATCCTTTAAGAGATTTAGTAGCATGCTTCTTCAGGGAGACTTCATAATTACCCATGTTCCTGGGTGTTACTTGTTTTTCTGGTATGGTATTCTTTCTTTTTCATGGTTCATTCTTTTATACACTAGCAAGGTTAATGTGGAACCTACTCCTTATCATTACCTAATGGAAAAACTCTCCAAAAACATTCCATTATTGAGTATTTACTATACTCCAGGCAAGGAGTAGTAAACTCCACAGTAATCAGACATATACACATGTACTCAAAATCCCTGACTTCTCATGGCCTAAAGTCCAGATAGGTCCTAAACTGGTGCTTTAAAGATTACAAATGTAAAGGGACAATCATAAATTATAATAGGAAGAGTTCATCCTATAATAACAATGTGTCAACAAAGTTGATATGGCTTCTTGGACAAGCTAGTTCACCTCCTTTGTCTGGGTTTCTTCATCTATTAAATCAGAATACTAATGCTAATACTGGAGACTAAATAGGAGTGCTTAGAAGAGATGCAGGCCTTCACTGATAATCAGTAAAATTTGGTTATTATTAATAGCATAATCATAACTACTACCAATATCACTGTAATTTAAAGAGGTCAGAACTGGTAGAAACTTTCCCTAATAAAGTTGTATTTGAGTTGAGTTGTAAAGGACTGTCAAGAGTTTGCTTAGCCAGCCATGAGTGGAGATGTGATAGTTTCCAGTGTCCCCAGTATAGAGCTATAAGGAACAAGTGATGGTGGCTGGGAAGCCTTATACTTCGAAAGACTGAGTGAAGCCAATGTGTTGAGAATGCAGGGGGTAAGGGAGAAATGTGTGATCAGTGACGACAGCAAGGATTCTGATCATGGACCCTGTAAGATGGCAATCAAGTGATATAACCAAACTTTAATTTTTAAACATCGCATTGCATTTTTGTGAAGAAGAAAGTGCTGCAGGGACAGAAACGGTGTGGAAAATCCTTTGTCAAGATATACAGGTCACAGACAGAGAGGCAGAGTGTATGAGTGACAGATTCTAGAGTTAGCTGGACTAAACCCTCCAGAACTTGGGGATGGAGCTCCGTGCATGACAGAATACTGAAGTGAGTGATGAAGGAGCCTAGCAGGGGTTAAATGAAGAAGGAACAGGGATTAGGGAAAGATCTAATGAGATAGCAGAGTCATGGTGCTTGAGGGTTCACAATCTAGAAGAAACAGCATAATGGGGACCTCCTGAATGCCCGGATGAGAGGAGTCTAGCCATGATGCTTCCTAGGGCTCAGCCTTGGGTTCTCAGAGGATCCAGAAAGGAATGCTTCCTCTCTTTACCTCCCCATGGCTTCTCTCACTTAGCAAGGCATTCCTCCAGCAAAGGTAGCCCAAATGTCACAGGGCAAGAGAAAGTGAATGAGATGTCTTTCCCCAGAACAATGATTTTAAAGCAAGATGATTCAGGACAAATGCACAAAGGACCAACCCCTTGATACCAAATAATTCATGTACTTCCAAAACTATGATGTTCACCTGGAATTTATTAAATATAACTGAAAGAGACTTGTCCATCTCTAGTTTTAATATAGAACAAAACTTAAGCCAGGCTGAGTGGTGAAATTATATGATTATGCTGCTTGAAAAAAATACATTTTTGCCCAGTTTAGGTATAAAACACTTACTCTTTCACAAAAACAAGGCAACAGAATATTATCTGGTAGGGTCTGTGACAGAAGGCATTAAGGGGATGGAAAAATAATTATTTGAAAATAGCATACCAAGACTTTAATGAAAGAGAAATTATAAGGAACACTGCTTTCAAATTAGAAAATTTAAATAATTTAGTCCCCAAATTATTTTTAATAACTTGAATTAGTAGTCAGTATTTAAAACTCCTTAAGACCTTAGTGAATTCAGGTTTTTAACCCTGGCTTTTTAAGTATTAAATTCTGGCAAAGCTGGGCACACATCCACATGAAATGATGGTCAAGATGCTTCCATCTTTGGATGGATATCCATTCTGGTTAATGCTGTGACTATTTCTGAAGGAGACCTAGATGCCTGGCCCAAACAGCAATGTTGCTTTTTGTCAACACAAAAGTGAATGTTTCTTGTATTCATAGAAAAATTAAAAGCAAAAAGATGGCCAAGCTCACTGAGGAAAAATGAATAAGCATGGGTTTCTTTAGAAATCTGAAATGGCTTCTGTGTGCTCACTGTGTAAGCTGGGTGGGTCTGTACTTAGGTGTACCTCATTCTCTTCACATATTCTCTTCAGTTAGTTTCATCATCTACCTGATTTCTGAACCCATCCTTTGTGACCTTAGTTTGCATCTCTAAAAGCAAAGCCTGAAAGAAGGATGCAGGTACTGAATATTTATTTGAGAAATAATCTTAGGATGTAGAAGTGAGATAGTAGATATAGTGAGAGACAGAAAAGAGGAGAGGGTGATGGAAGGTGTGTTAGATTCTTACCACCGAAGACCACAGAGCTAAGAAAGAAAGGCATTATAGTCTCATGACTTTTGCTGAAATGCAACACCTTGGTCAAAAGCAACTCAAGAATGAAAGTTGTTCCTACAATTCCTGGTTACAGTCCATTACTGCAGGAGAGCAAGGCAGGAGCAGAGAAACACATGCAGCCCTGCTGTCTACTTACTCTGTTCTCAGCTAACCCTCTCAATGTCTATACAATCCAACACCTAGTTCACGCAGTGGTACCACAAATAATAAACTGGGTCTTCCTACATCAATTAAAAATCAAGACAACACCAGTCATAACAACAGGCCTTCCTGTTCTAGACAATTCTGTAACTGAAGTTATCGTCTCAGTAATTCTACACTGCGGCAAGTTGACAATTAAAAGACTATCACAAAAGGAGAACAAAAGGATATATAACTGGATCATGGGTGATGAGAGAAAGTACCACTCACTCATTGTCTCCTAACCCCTACGAGATGGTGGCTGCCCCATGGTTGTTAAATCCCCTGCACTGACAAGTTGCCCTTGCTCTCCAAACTGGAAAGCAAAAAGAGTGCACAGTAGAAAGATGTCACTGTACACCCTGAGGCAGGGCTGGCTTTTTAGCCTACAGTGCATCCGAGCTGGCTTAGCACATGGAGGAGAGTGATGCTGTGCATTTAAAAGGTGTGAGCCCCAAACTGAGAATGGCTACAGCTCTTGGGACTCCTTTGATGAGGATCTAAAAAGCATAGACTCTCATGCTGAAAATATAACAGAGACAGCAAGACACAATGGTTCTAAAATATCAGTCAGCCACACTTCCCTGGTTTAAACTATGGTTTTGACATTTCCAGCTTGGATGATTATTTAACCACTCTGATAGGCTCTCCTCAGCTATAAATTAGCAATGATCATTATATAGGTACCAACTTCATGGGTGGTTACTATGACTACATGTAAAAATGTTGAAATAATTGTATTATGATAACAATAAGCACATGTTTTTTTTTATTCTGTCTTTCCTACAAATGCTTCTTTATCAGCCATATAAAACTAGTTTTATACACTAGTTAACTCACAATTTCTCCATGGCAGAGTCTGAACCAATGCATTATTTTTTCATGTATCTAGAACTACTTAATTCTTTTGAAAAAATGCTTACATAAAACTAAGCATAATTCCACAAATAATATATTGCAAGAATTCTATTTAGTACTTTTCATAAAAACCCAGAGGCAGAAATTGGGGAAAAACTGAAATATCAGAGATACAGAAAAATAAGCCAGTTTTCACCTAGCCAACTTCTCCTGTCAAAAGGGTAGGTCCTGTCTCCACAAATCCTCAGACTGAATACCTCTTAGTCCTTAGCCTAAAGGGAGCACAGATGAAATTGAAATTCCTCCCTCCTCTTTTCTAAATATTTTACTTCCTGGTTCAGCTTTCCTAGTGCTATGATTAAAGGTCACCTCCATGTGGCTCTGTCTGGCCATAAACTCAAGAGGATCTTTTCCCATTCCCACCCCTAGTGCTGGGATTAAAGGCGTGGTCACCACTCCCTGACCTTCATGGCTGGCTCTGGGGGTAGCTCTGTCCTCTGATATTTCAGGTCATTTTAGTTAAATATACAATATATCACCACAACAATATTCAAAGTTCTGGTTTCCAAAATAGAAGATTTTAAAAAAATAATAATGTTATTTATCCAGTGGAAGATTGGAAACATCAAAAATCTGATGTTGGATTTCTCTATTACTCAAATAAACTACTCAGAGTTTTAAAAATTTGAAGATTAAGTAAAGTTTGGATGCTTAATCTGGCCTGCCATGCCTGCATTCTGGAAACTTCTATCAGAAATAGGGATTCCACAGGTTTCTACCATACACATCATCTGAACATTTTATTAAAGCACATTCTGTTCAACAGACTCATGGCAAGTTAGTGTCAGCATCCTAAAATACTCCCAAGTAGAGATTGCTAGTCTTTGGACCACATTTTCTATGGCAAAAGAAAAAAAATCTTCCAGATACAACCTGAAAAAAGAAATTTTCAAACTAAGCCAAAGAAAGGGATCAACAGGTACATCAGAGAAGCCAAGCCAGAAACTGGCAGTAAGAATGTCTGTGAGCCAAGCAGAATCTCTACCTTAACAATTTGGAGGCTACTCAGTCTGGTTGATGGGACTGCTAAAGAAACTTCAAGTCTGTGCCTAGAAAAAAAAAAAAAGATTGGTAACATGGCTAATTAACCTCCTTAACTCCTCTTCCTGCATGCAAGGAACATTTTTCCATAGCAGTGGTTCTCAACCTTCCTAATGCTGCAACTTTTTGCTGCAGTCCCTCATGTGTGGTGACCACCCTACCATAAAATTATTTTATTGTTATTTCATAACTGCAATTTTGCTACTGCTATAAGTTGTAATGTAAATATCTGACATCAGGATACATGGCGGGCTGAGAAGCACTGTAAAGGTTCATAGTACAATAGCACATCTCATTCCTCCCGCTCCCAGATACGGCAAGGGGCTCTCCACATTTCAGTTTCAGCTCAAGTATTTACATGGTCACCTCCTCACCATTTGGTTTAGAAGATCAGAATCTCTGGAAGAAATCTTATTCGTTTATTGTCAGAGAAAGTATAAATTGAACTGAAAAATCTTTTTCAGTCTCAAACTTTCTGACCAGTTTTAGTCAAAGAGCTAAGCAACCATGAATCACTAATTGCTGTGGCTTCTATGATTTGTCCCACTATAATCCATGTGGCAGAAGCTTGGTGTCTGTGGTGATCATATTAGGAAGGGGTAGACATTAAGAGACGGGGCCTAATGAACACCATTAGGTCTCTGAGGGCTCTGCTGTCTCCAGTGGATTGTGTCCTTTTTGAGAGGCTGAGTTAAGCCCTTTAGAAACTGAGTTGGCCTTCTTCTTGGGAATAAGCTAGGATTCCTCGACTAGATTAGTTATTACCGGTGTAGGTGGCTGTAATTTGGGATGGCTTCCTAGCCCATGAAACCTCAAGATGGATTCACATCTCAACTAACATAGCGAGGAAAATCCTTCCCAGGCATGTCCATGGGCCAATTTAAATCTTTACTGAGACTTCCTTCCCAAATAGAGTATAGATTGCTTAAAGCTGACAAATAAAACTAATTCTTCCAGATTCTTTTCTATTCTTTTGATAACACTGTGACAAAAAAAGAGCTTCGGAGGAAAAGGTTTGTTTCATCTTACAGGTTATAGTCCATGGTTCAGGACCATCACAAGAACTCCAGCACAGCAAGAACTTAAAGAAACTTGAAAGAACTCTGTTTATTAGCTTGCTCTCTGGCTTCTGATCTACCTAGGTGGCTATAGTCCCTAGTGCACTGGGCCCTCCTATATAAATCACCAATCAAGAAAAGGCCATACTCTCCCCAAGGACCCAGCAATACCACTTCTGGGTGTATATCCTAAAGAT
>PVIH01005602.1:69607-121975 GCA_004025045.1 Sigmodon hispidus
TAATAGCAAGAACCTGGAAACAACCTAGATGTCCCTCAACTGAAGAATGGATTAACAAACTGTGGTACATCTACACAATGGAATACTACGCAGCAGTAAGAAAAAATGATATCCTAAAATTCACAGGCAAATGGATGGATTTGGAGAATATCCTCCTGAGCGAGGTATCACAAACTCAGAAAGATAAGCAGGGAATGTACTCACTCATTAGTGGTCTCTAAACAAACTAACAAGAAAAAAGCCA
Source organism: Sigmodon hispidus (assembly GCA_004025045.1). Lineage (NCBI taxonomy): Eukaryota > Metazoa > Chordata > Mammalia > Rodentia > Cricetidae > Sigmodon > Sigmodon hispidus. The sequence continues at coordinate 69,852 of PVIH01005602.1, forward strand.
AACATGCCCAAGCTGCAAACCACAACCACTAAAGAGCTTGGAATAAGAAACACCCTGGACTGACCCTTCGGATCCCACTACACCTATAGGAACACCTGACTCATTCTGGAGGGAGAGGGGACAAAACTGGATTTGCCAGGAGTGGAGACTGATCTAAGCATTATTAGATCAGTGGGACCATGGGACTGTTTGCAACCTGCCCAGGGAGGGGATGGGGAGTTGTGGAGAAGAAAAAATGACCTGATGTGGCGGCAGAGGGAAGGGACCTTGAATAAGGATATACAGGGATAGGAAAAAAAAAAAAAAAAAAAAAAAAAACAGAGGGAAAACTGAACACAAAGTAATTTTATGTGTAGTAAATTATTTGCATTATCACCCTTGATAAGTCATCGTTATGATTTTTATTTTCTTTATAGTTATTGTTAACTTATCAGCATTTTAAATTCAATTTACTGTTTTTCTTGATAAATACAAAATAAAAATAAAAAAAAAAGAAAAGGCCATACTGTTCCCAAGGTGTGTCAACTTGCCAAGCAAGCACCACACTAATGGTCACACTGCTTATTCATGAACTCAGGCCAGCAGTGGTTAGTTGCATGGGGTGGAGTCCGTCACATTCGACAAGGAACTCTGGCACTTTAGTTGTTCCTGATGGCATGAGAGTCATTTCCTTCAGTGGTATCATCATACATGAGTTGTCCATGCTCCAGGAAATAACCCCACAGCCAATTGACTCTAATTAAACTCCGGGAGTCACAAAAGAACAAAGCGAAACAAACATGATTTGAACATAGGAGAAGAACTTGTTTAGAAGAGATTCAACAGGAGTGTGAAGGGTAAGAGAGAGAAATGGGGGCTGGAGAGATGGTTGAGCAGCTAAGAGTACTGACTGCTCTTCCAGAGGACCTGAGTTCAATTCCCACCAACCACATGATGGCTCACAAGCATCCTTAATGAGATATGGTGCCTTCTTCCAGCCTGCAGGCATTCATGCAGGCAGAACACTGTATACATAATAAATAAATCTTTAAAAAAAGAAAACCCCCAAAATATTTTTTAAACAGAGAAAAATAGGACTGAATGTGACCAAAATAAATTATATGCATCTATAAAACTGCCAAAGAATAATAAACTAATTTTAAAAGTTAGAGAGCTAAACTAATTAGCTCACCTATGTTCATAGCAGCATTATTTATAATAGCAAGAACCTGGAAACAACCTAGATGCCCTACAACTGAAGAATGGATTAACAAACTGTGGTACATCTACACAATGGAGTACTACTCAGCAGTAAGAAAAAATGATATCCTAAAATTCGCAGGCAAATGATGGATTTGGAGAATATCCTGCTGAGTGAGGTATCACAAACCCAGAAAGATAAGTAGGAGATGTACTCACCCATTAGTGAACTTAAAAAAAAAAAAAAAAAGATGTCATTGTATACAAGAGCTCAAGGCTAGAACATAGTTAAATGACACAGTGCTTCACTCCTGCATTGATGGCCTCTGGCAGTGTTGTGATTGAAGAAGGTCTCATTTTGTTTAAGGGCTTGACCACAGGATGTTTAATTATGCCCCAGTAGATAACTGAACAGCGTGAATGGGCTGTTTTGTTTTGTTCTGTTTTTATTATGAAAAAAAGTCATTTTTTTAATCCATGTATCACCTTGTTCAGGCTCCCTTCTCCCTCCTGCACCTCCCAGTCACTCACTCTTCTCTCCATCAATTTATCTCCTCCCCATCAAGGGTAGGAGGTCCCAAGGTCCCAAGGTGGCTTAGTTCAACATTCACTCCAGGCAGATCTGCTTTCCTCACCCCCACATCAAGACTGAGTCAGGTGTTTCTCTGGAGGAAATGGGCTCCAAGGTGCCAGTCCAAAGTGTTTCAGATCACAAGCTGTTCAGTGGTTGTAGTTTGCAGCTTGGAAATGCTTAGCTTTTTTTGTTTAAAGTCCATCAATACGTGAGTACATCCCCTGTTTATCTTTCTGAGTTTGTGAGACATCGATCAGGAGGATATTCTCCAAATCCATCCATTTGCCTGCAAATTTTAGGATATCATTTTTTCTCACTGATGAGTAGTACTCCATTGTGTAAATGTACCATAGTTTGTTAATCCATTCTTTAGTTATAGAGCTACAGTAATAAAAACAGCCTGGTACTGGCATAAAAACAGACTTGTGGATCAATGGAATCAAATTGAAGATCCCTACATAAACCCAAAAACCTATGAACACCTGATTTTTGACAAAGAGGCCCAAAATACTCAGTGGAAAGAAGATAGTATCTTTAACAAATGGTGTTGGCGCATAGCTGGATGGTAGTGTGTAGAAAAATGCAAATAGATCCAAGCTTATCATCCTGCACAAAATTCCAATCCAAGTGGATCGAAGACCTCAACATAAACCACATAAACCCAGCCACTCTGAATTTGATAGAAAAGAAAGTGGGAAATACCCTCCAATGCATTGGCACAGGCGACCACTTCCTAAATATAACACCAGTTACAGACACTAAGAACAATAATTAATAAGTGGGACCTCTTGAAACCGAGAAGCTTCTGTAAAGCCAAGGACACAGTCAATAAGACAAAACGACAGCCTACGGAATGGTAAAAGATTTTCACCAACCCTACAAGTGACAGAGACTGATCTCTAAAATATATAGAGAACTCAAGAAACTAGAGCCCCAAACCCTAAATAACCCAATTAAAAATGGGGTTCAGAAATAAAAGGGGAATTCTCAGCAGAAGAATTACGAATGGCTGAAAGGCACTTGAAAAAGTGCTCAACATCTTTAGCCATCAGAGAAATGCAAATCAAAACAACTTTGAGATACCACCTGATACCTGTCAGATTGGCTATGATAAAAGACACAGATGACAGCCTCTGCTGGAGCGGTTGCAGAGTAAGGGGAACACTCTTCCATTGTTGGTGGGAGTGTAAGCTGCTTCAGCCACTCTGGAATGCAGTATGGAAATTTCTCAGAAAACTAGGAATAAGTATACCCAAAGACTCAGCAAAGAATGGGCTTTTTTATAAATGGGGAGATCATAAAAGTATGTATGAAACTAAAAGAACTGATAACTGAGTTTGATGAGGTGTAAGATGTAAAATCGCCAAATAATAAAAAAAAGGAAAAAAGAAAAAGGAAATACTATGATTAATACCAGGGTTTCACTGGCTTTGTAACATTTAAAGGCTTTGTTTATTTGTTAACTTTTATGGAATTATATGATATGTATTTGTCTTAGTTTTTTAAAGTTATAGTAGAATTCTGTAGTAAGACTAAAAACAAAATCAAAAACAAACAAACAGAAAAGTTAGAGAGCTAAACTAATTGCACTTTGACAATTCTTAAGGTATCTTCAAAACAAATCACCCAGGAAATTAGGGAGGAAATCACTAAATTGTTTAAAAAGTAAACAATAGAATGCATTTAGAAAAAGTGCAACCATAAGTATATGATTTACTGAATCACATAGTGAACATAATCATGTGAGCACCACCCAGACCATGATGTGCAAGGCTAGTCCTCCAGCCTCATCATGCATGATTGTTTTAGGTGTGGCTGCTTCTATTGCTTTGCATTGTCTGGGTGATTTGTTTTTGTTCTGACATGCACCTGTAAATTAATTTATCCTGAAGTATGCTGCTCGATTGTATGAATAAAACAGCTTGTTTGTTCATTTCAATATTCATGAGCAATTTGGGATTCCCTCAGTGTGAGGCTTCGATTGGAAAAGGAGATGGCAAATGTCTCATGACAAGTCCCTTGCTGCATGTGCATGTGTATCCACTGACAGTAATTTTCTGTCTCACAGCATCTGCATAGCTAAGCATCTTTCCATTCCTTGCTCCTGTCATGCTTGTGGGTGTGTGTACATGTTCATGTGTGTACACACTTGTGTGTAAGCATGAGGAGGCCAGTGATTGATGTCACATGTCTTTCTGCCCCTTATATTTTTGATACAGAGTTTCTCAGTGAACATGGAGTTTGCCAATTCAGCTAAGCGTGCTGGCCAGCAACCTGGGGAACCTCTTCACTGTACCTCTCCAGTGTTACAATTTACAGATGTATGTTATTGCATCCAGCATTTTTTTCACTTTGGTACTGGGGATCAAATCCAGGTCTTCATGCTTGAACAGCAAGCACTTTATAACGTAGACTGTCTTCTCAGTCCTATCATTCTACCTAATTGTACCTATTCTGCAAAGGTGTCTCACTGAAGAATCTCATTATAGCTATTTGTAGTCATCTCATGTTAATGACATTGAACAATTTCTCTAATATCATTGGTGGTTTGGTTATTCTCCTTCATTTAGGGGCTTTTCAGTCTCCTGCTCAACTTCCTGTCTCTCCTTCTTAAGAATCTATGAATTCTTTATACGCTGTGGTTATACACTGCAATTATCTCCCACATTATAGCTTATTTTCTCACACTTTTGGGAACATTTTGGGAAGAAGAAAGGTCCTAATTTTAATATAACTTAATTTATTAAGTTTTTCCTTTGCATTTACAGCTTTTTTCTTACTTTAGAAATGTTCTAATGTTGCAAAATTATGAAGCTATCCTCCTATACTTATCCTTTCAAAGTTTTATTATTTTTTATACAATTATGTTTAAATGATCTTGAATTGATCTTGTGAGTGGTACAGAATTCAAATTTCCTTTTTAAAATAAAGATATCTAACTCAATGCTATTTACTGAAAAGGACATCTTCCTCCCACCATCCTGCCATACCATCATTTGTCAGAAATTAAATATGGATGAGCCTGTGACTGTAGTTTGCACAGTCCTGGCACTAACGGAGCAAGTCCTATTAGCTGCCACTGAGGTGTGCACACTCAGTGTACTTGTGTTTTAAACATGTTTTCAAAGCTCTCCTTTGTCCATTATATATGAGACTCTTCTCTAGTAAGACCTGGGGCTATGTGGTGAGGGGGTACAGCATGACAACACCTGTGATTACGCTGTGGCTACAGGATTTTCACATTTGGATATTAATTACGCAACTAGCATTTCATGATATGATTAAAAATAAAACACCCTGCTCAGTCTGTATAATGTTACATATATATATATATATACGTATATATATATATGTTTTGGGGGATGATTGTTTGGCATTGCCTACCTAGTTGATGTACTCTTCCCTGGGGAAGACAATTTCTTCAGCTTTCAACCTTCAGTATTTGGGAATATCAGTGTGTGTGTGTGTGTGTGTGTGTGTGTGTGTGTGTGTGTGTGTGAACAATTAAAGAAAAGAGACCATGGATTTGAGAGAGAGCAAGGTGGGATATGTGGGAAGGTCTGGAGGAAAAGCATAAAGGGAGAAAATGATGCAACTATATTATAATCTCAAAAGAAAAATTATTAAACTAAAAATAAAATAAAAAATATACACACATTATTGTGGTGAGATTATATGTTTCATTTTAAACAATTGTCCCACCTATGGGTTTAATAAAAAGCTGACTGGCTGAAGGCAGACAGGAAGTATGGGCAGAGCTACCAGAATGGGAAAATCTCAGAGCAAAGCAGACACACCAGACAGATGACACAGTTGCTGGAGCTACCAGGAGACCCAGAGGAAATGTGCTGAGAAAAGGTACGTGCCACATGGCTGAACAAGAGAAGAAAGATGGGTTAGTTTAAGGGTAAAGGGTTAGCAAGCTATATGACTGGGACCTAGGCCAATCAGCATAAAAATAATATAAGTATCTGAGTGATTCTGTGGGATTGTGAATGTTTCTGCTGGACTGCCAGACTGCTGGTCAAACATCTGGTCTAGACCAGAAAGTCCGGTCCAGAAACTTCATACAACACATTATTTACTTGACTGCATGGTCCTCCTTGGTTTTACTACCAGGATATTAACTGCAGTGGGTATGTAATTTATCTATCTTGTTACCACTCTCTTTCCAACACGCCTTTATAAAGACCTGTTATATTTTTATTTTTGTGTGTTTGTGTGTGCACACATGCATAGGCACTAGAGTATATACATATATGTACGGTACCCACAGACTCTAGAGAACAGTGTCAATCCCCTGGACCTGGAGCTATAAGTAGTTGTGAACTACCTGATGTGGGTGCTCCAAACTGAACCCCCTCTGAAAAAGCAGCAAGAGCTTCTAACCATGAGCCACCTGTCCAGCCTCTCTCTTTATATGCACAATAAAAATCTGTTTAATTGATACACATTCACACAAATAAAATACCGCTATCTATGCATTTACCAAATAAAGTTTTAAAAGAATGGACTCATGAGTATTAAAAAAGTATGCCAGTCAGGTCCACAAACTTATCAGCCAGGATTCAACTCTTCATCTGGCTAAAGGATGCTAGGGAACTGTGGCACCCACGGTTAGATGAAGCAGTACACGTGTGTCACAGGATCTGAGCTCCCAACCCTGACGCCAGGGCTCCTGCTTAGCATGGGCCAGTCCATGGCTGTCTGGACCTGTGTCTGAGACCCTGAGTACCTGCAACTGTGCACCTGCATTCCCGAAAACTTCTCTTCTGATCACCAAAGGGCCTTTTCCTCCCTTCTCTCTCCTTTATCTTCAGTACAAGCTCTTTGAATGGCCCAGCCTCTCTAACCCTTTGTACACTGCAACCTACATATCATCCTGTGAAGTGTGATGTGTGACCCGAAAGTTAATATTAGGAACTGAAAGGAAAGCAAAGAACCTGTGACTACCACCTGTCACACTGTCAAGGGAAATCAGGATTACCTGATGGTTCACGGCCACTGAAACTGGTGGACCTTACGTATTTATTGTTCCTTGGGAAATGTTTGAGATTGTGACCAGACACAAATGAGTCTCTCTGTGTTTCTGGTAGAGCGTGCTCCTGACACTGGTACTGTTATAAGCTAATGAGTGGCAGTAAATGCCAAGGAGATTGTCTAGTTACAAAGTCTCCATAGTTACTGTGGGAGCCACGCTCGTCCCCACCTTCCCGCTCTCACTGCCACTGTCTGTCAACTGTCCCTAATCATTTATCTGAATTATTTTAATATGCTGCAGTTCTGTTCCACACCATTGGTCTTGCCTATATTTGATTTACCGTCCAGACTCCCATGACATCATATTCTACTTAATGGATGAATTAAGTCTCTGGGTTTGGCCCTCAAGGTGATAGCAGTGGCACTATCTTCCAGATTATCAAGAGGACATTCAACGTCCCCATACATGGGTGGGAATCTGACTGACAGAAAGTATTTGATTCACGATGGCTGAATATCTAGGCTCTGCCTACCTTACTAATCACTCTTACATTGCCAAGTGCCATAACTACAACACAATTCTCTCTTTCCTAATCAGTTCATGCCTTCTCCACTTCTGCTTCATGGTCTGTGTCCAGCATTTCCACCAACTCAGTCTTCAAGGATATGGCATGAGGTCCTCAAATCCATCCTCAGATCTCCAGGGGAGAAGACAGAGTGCTTTATTTCAACTCTCTTTAGCCATTTAAATATCTTGTACTATGACCCCACATCTCATACTGTACCTCTTTGTCCAGTGTTCCATGCATTATTTTCCACACTATTTCAGAATTTATGCTTTATAATTACTAGAATGCTTAAACAGTATCTACCTATTCCTTCTACTACTACTTATTTATTTATGGCAGCTAATTAATAAATGATTATCAAATAAACTCCCACATAGCTGTCCTCATCAAGGAACAGTCACTGACAATCACAGTGTTCTTTTCCAGCACTACAAACATCACTAACACTGCAAATGACAACGTGCATTTTCTTTTAGGTAACTAGGATTACTAGTTCTGAGATTGATGACTAAAAGAGCAAAGCATTTAAAAGGAAAATAATCGTGAGAAAAGAGGGTAATGTTGACAGACTTTGAATCCACCTTATTTTTCTATGTTTAGGAAGTGACTCCAATGTTGGTGCCCAGGTCCCTAGGTCAAAGGTCTTGTAGATGAGAGTCAGTGGTCTCAACCAGGCGACCTCTGTGTCTCCTGCCATTCTGAGACCAGAGAGAATGTTAGCAAGATCAGGTGTTTTACATCGGCACCTGCTATGGGATAAATAAATCTCAGGGAATAATAGCCCTCTCAAGAGTGGTTATTTTTCTAACTTGCCTTCAGGCTTCCAGCTCTTAAATGCCACAGCACATCACATTGAGCATCCTATCAAACCACATAAAATCAACACAGGCAACTGAGAAACTCTGCAAACACGTGCATTTAACATCCATTTATAATCACTCTTACTCCCCTGATAGAAGTCAGGAAGAAAATGGCCTAACACAGACAGGAAAACACAAAGAAAAACCCTCTTTAACTTCCTGTTCACCTCTTCTTTCAGTTTGTAGAAATGGCTTCCAGAAGCAGCCAGTCCAGCCTGGTACCATGAAAATGAAGACTTAACAGCATTAGCATCCTGTCCAACAATGTATTGCCCAGAATCCCCTTCCTAATGGTTAGGCTCTTTTTTTTTTTCAATCACAGTCTGGAGCCATGCATATACTGGACATTCACTCAGAGAGCAGAACAGTGAATCCCAAGTCAGAATTGATTTTAGAGACCCTCCAAACACTTCTGTACAGAGTTCAATCTCTGTACCCCAGAAAGACAGGACTTGGATTCTTTATGAACTCACATTTCTGAAGGACTCTGAAGAGCCTTATGTCACTCCAAGAATTACTCTGACTTGCACTTGTGTGGTGGGTTCAGGCGTTATTGAGGGCGACCTAAAAGGCGTGGCTTTAAAGTCTCCAGGACCCTGGATGGGGTGTAGCCAGCTCCCGTTGTAGATGGTTGCAGGCTGCCTTCTGTTCCTGTTTGTTCCTGTGCTCACTGAGTTAGAAGTACCCACCCCAACCCCCACCTCCCCAACCTACCCAACCCCCATCATGTGGAAAATTTCAACCCCCCAAAAATTGCCCTAAAGCTCAATCTTATTTCAGTGAGTGCTTTTATAACTCCTTAATAAATATTAACCTTTTTTATAATCAATTGCCAATGAATAATTCCTACACTATCCGGAGTCCCACTTGTCTCTATTTGCACTAAGTGGCCCTGTCTGCCTTCAGGTTGGAGCCAGCCGCCTCAGTCTGGTCAGAGCCTGACTCACCAACAATCACCTAGTTAAAGTGTCAATGGTGAAATGCAGAATGAATGAGCAAACAAGGTGAGTCTTAAGATCTTTCCTCTCTTGGCTACTTCCTTCTGCCTCCATACAAAAGCCAGTAACTGTTGTCTATTTGATCAAGAAGCAAGTCAGAATCTTTAACTTTCAGAGAGCCTGGTCCACCAAGACAAGCATCTTCTGTCATTTTGTTCACAGATGAGCCCTGCTGTCTATCTAGCATACTGCCCGTCAGACTATAGGTCCTCAATTAAATACTTCACGTGAATAAATATCATACTGTCATCTGCCCCCAAGTTTATTCCTTGTTTATTGATAGTTTAACCCCTAAGTAAATGTCAAATGCATTTGAGATCAATTGTATCTAAAGGTTGAGAAACACAGCAAGCATTCAGTCCTTCTCCCGACTCTCTGAGTTTTCTCCCTGTGTAAGCTGAGGAGCAGAAAGCCACTAGACTACATTATTTTTATATCCCATAAATGTCTTCTTGGTGCAATAATTAACACAATACCATCTGCTTCTGTGTAGATTCCGAATATGAAATGGACATAGTAAAATTAGTTTTAAGTCTTCTGTAAAATTGCTTTCAAGGAGATTTTCAATTAAGATGCTTATTGTCAACAAACCCATAAAATAATTTTCTCTTAGAGTAATACGTTCAATCTTCGACTGGCCTAGAAAACAGTGTGCATTGTTTATCAGACAGTACAAGCCACACAAGTCATTATACTCTGTTTTGTTTGCCTCCTCACCTGAACACCAGGAACCTCAGAGCTTAAGCCAGTGTTCAGAATTATTACAAGTATAGTTTCAATGTAAATACCCACACTGAGTCTCAGGTACACGGCTCATCCCCTCTTGTTTTAGAGATCTGAGTGCACATGGATCCCTGATGATGTTATGATACCTTCTGGTTCATTTCTTTCTGCCTTATGCAGTTAAGTACTAAGTTCTACAGTTAAGTACTAAGGAGGTCCCCTTTCTGTCGGACTTCTTTCCCTCCATTTCTGTCATGTTCTTTGCCTTTCCCACATTTGGACTCCACCTTGGAGATTTGGTTTCCTTACTTCATCTATTAAAGTCTTTCCTCTAATTAATTATGAAATTATTTTGTTACTAGCTCACTCTATGCCATTGCCCAAGTCACAAGTTGATTCTCCAATGCCCAAAATGATTATTTTATATTTTCTGTTTCTTATAACCCAGAGAGAGAGAGCCTACTTATTTCTCACCATCATGTGGTGAGCAGCTGCTTAATTCACTGAGAAAACAAACACTGTAAAAGACTATCTACAACCTCCCACCAGCCCACCCCTAGCAGCTGTGGCACATCTCCCCATGCCTACCCACTTATTATCTACCTCTTTTCATCTGAGACAGCTTAGGTTACCCAGGAGCCCACATGACTTGTTGATCAAGAGTGTCCTCTCTGTCATTACTGTCTTTCTCTTACGTGCAACTCTTTTTCTGCCTCTGGAATAGTTCCATGGCTATACCAATATGCTAAATACAGAAAGGGAGAAGGGGGGGTATAAATGATATGCATATATCAGTGTTTACCCTTTACTTCTGCTCTAATTCTTTCAACTATTACTCTTTAATTCCACATTTAAACTCCAAATTGTTGTCCATATTTGAGTTTTCTATTGTTCTTATTTTTTCCATCTTTTTCTTAAAGTCTCTTCAATCAAGCATTTCCCATCATCAAATCCAAAAGGTCCCCTTCTCTAGACTTATTCATGGTGCATATGCTTGATCACTAATGTTTAAGACTACCTCAGTCCCTGGGCTTTAGGGAATCTCTTGGTGTTGATCTTTGGTCATTTTTCTCCAACAGTGGGGGCTCCTCCTCCTCCTCCTCCTCCTCCTCCTCCCCCCTCCTCCTCCTCCCCTTCTCCTCCTCCTCTTCTTCCTCCTCCTCCTTCTCAGACACAGATATTGATGTGCTCTAAGACCCAACCATGGACTTCTGCTTTCCTCTATGAACACCCTGCCCTCAATGTTCTCACTTTATCCTGGGGTCTTAAGTGCTCTCTGTCCACTGATAACTGCAGACTCTTGTGCCTGGGCCATGTCTTTGCTGACCTTTAAATGAGTATATCTCTCTGCCTACCAACCTTCTTGGATATCTAATGATATGAAATTTAGCAGCAATTTAGTTCCTGTTCTTTGTAGCTTCTCTCTATTCTTGGCAACAAAATTATCACCTCCTTCTAGGGGAAACCCTGCTCCCCTCCCTCAGATGCCCTTATTCCCCAATGCGACCCTTCAGGACTATACACTAGTAACTGCCTTCACATTTACTTCTTTTTCTTTCTTAGTAATGAAAGCACAAAATTTTAGCTGAACAGTTTGATCTTTTAACCCAATCAAGCACTCTATTTGTTACCTTTATCTGTAGCCTCTCAGTAAACTAAATTTGAGGAAATAGGAGAAAATACTGCATGAAACATGCTAGACATTTCCTAATATGGAATTAAGGAATGCAGAAGTTATGGCCAAAGTTTTAGTAGTCATCTTAGGTCATAAAGGTAAATGGTGAATATACTCTATCAGTAAACATCATTAACTAAAGGATACTGGACCACTGCTTTGTGTAACATGCTAGGTCTGCACTGCCAATCACCATACTTCATTAACATGAGACATAATTTTTTCTTCTGAATAGACAACTATCGGGATTTCTGCAAGTTGGTACAATATAGTACATCTGTTCCTAACAGTGTCTCTCTTGACTTGCTTGGCTCAGAATCCATGGGTTCTGAGTTCTATCTAGTCTTACATATCTGAGCCCATGGACTAGAGCTTAAGTTACCAAAGAACCCATAATTTTCACCCTCAATAAGCAGTCTTCCGTGAGTTTCCCTAAACAGCATCAAGGAGCACAGAATAATGAAAGACTGGCCATTAAGCCTGACCACTCGTATACTTAATAGTTCAGGTACATACATGCCTAATATTCTGAAAATATGAACCTCATCTGAGGGACTGTCCAGAAAATCAGAGGTGGTTTCCCTGTGTTCAGAAACTGAGCTTACAACACCATTTAGATAGCAGACTTCTCACAAACAGTGAAACCTTTGATCAATGAGTCACATGATACTGACATGCTGGACTCCAGTACTTACTCATCATAAGCCAACATTAAAACCTGATTGGCTCAGCAAAGCAACAGAGACTAAGATGTGTTATTACAAATAAAAGAGCTGGTATGAACTTCTGGCTTAATATAAAAATGACCTCAAATGAAACTGAAAAATATGCTTTAAGATAGTGTTGGCTGTGGGCACAGGGGCTTGACAAACCAGTAATGCAGTGCTTAAAGTTGCTTCAGAAATCGCAATAGAGGAAGGTGATTCATTACTCTACCTTCAAAGATGTCCCTCTGGAACATTCGATCATCATATATGTCATTGTCAAATATCATATCCATGTTATCTGTGCCCTAATTGCCTCCTTCCATGGTGTGTGCCCCAAATGTTCATGTGTTGAGAGTTTGGCCCTCAGTGTGCAGCAGACAGAGGTGATAGGACTTTTGAGGGGCAGGGGAGGTTATTTCTGGTCTCCTCTCCTCACTCTGGGTTTCTGTTTTGCCATGTGATCTCTCCTTTGTGCATGAGCTCATACTACTATGATGCCATCTGCCTGACATTATCACTACAGTGTCTAGCTAATGCCAGTGTCATGCCCGATCCTCCAGAGCTGTGACCTAAAGGAATTCTTTTTCATTATAAAGTTCTTAGCCTCTAGTATTTAGTTATAGTAATAGAGAACAGACAAATGTACCTCCTGATTTATAATGATGGCACAAGCACTTTGCTTCAAAGTCTGGCTACATATGTAGCCAGGAGGCAGCAAAGACAGGTTATTATTTTTTTTCTGCTTCTTCCTTAGTACATATCGCTATCAAAATTTCATATATCTTCAGGACCGAAGTCCGTCTCCTCAAATCATGACCTTGATATGGTTCTTTGTGATAAAGAATAACAATAATTCCTACGTCTTCCATTTTCTCTCCGATTACACTTATGCTCTTTGCCTTCTAGAGACAGCTCTCTCTGCTTTTGCTGCATATTTCAAGGAAAGGACATGAGAGTGAGCCACACAGCAGGAAAAGGATGTATAGCTGTGTAGCTGCTATTAGGAGCCTTGGTTCCAGAGCTCCCAACTGTGATTCATAGCGGAAAGAACAATGCCAAATAGTGTCTCAGCTGAAGCTAAGAGTAAGTGGAAATAATTACCCCAAACATCGGAAAACAGCACACTGTAGACGTCACTACAAGGATGGGACTTCATAGGCTTTGCATCTCTGGTGCTCTTGACCCTAATGGACTTGACAGCACTGGCTTTACTCACATCAGATCACTGCCTTCTCCCCCCCCACACACACACAGTCATAAAAAACACTGTACAGAGCTCCTCCAGGCCTGAATTGTCATCTGCAGAATACATCAACCACCCAAGCTCACGACAATAAATCAGATATTTCCAGAGGTCAAAATAAAGGGAATGTGAACCTCAGAGCACTTTTTTTTTTGTTACTGAACATTTCTCAAAACTACTATAAATTATCCAAACTTCCCTTAATTAATAGGCTTTCTTGGAGATTTATGAGTTCCCAACGTAGCCTTTTAAGCTCCAGTTGAAGGGGAGCTAACTTCTGAGAAATAATAAGTTAAAGATCTTTCTTGAAAAGTATACCTTGAAGGTGTCTCTGTCTTTCCTCCCCCATTCAGGAAGCACAAAAACAGCTATTAAAAAAACTCAACAGATTATTTCAACCTTGATCAATATTCACACGGAGTTAAATGCTTTCAGCAAAATGTTTGAAATTTTGTTTTCAACACACAATGTTTTCAACACACAAAAACTAGAAATGCCACTTAACTAAGGGTGATGAGTTGCAGCTGCCTGGTGATTCTACTTGCCATAGTGCCAAAAACTAGACCTTACGCTGCTATTATTGTTATGTCACTGCTGTGTGACATTTGATGTTAGCATTGGAAATACCTTCTCCCCAGGCTAAAGATATATAAGTGATGGGGGGGAAAATATTTTAAGAAATATAACTATTTCATTTCAATGGCCTATAAAAACTCAGTAGTAAATTTTGGCCCATCTAAAATATTTACACATGGGAAAAGCCATCTTTTATTAATGTCCAAATAGTATGTGAAATTTTCATGTGGGAAATATTAAAACTTTCACAAGGAAATATAAGGGCATCCTAGGGTAGACAGTTCTGGTCCAAAATCAAAGGTGGTAGGGGTGGGGGTGGGTACTATCCCTAGTTTCACTGGATAGCTCAAATCATAGATCATATTGTGCCTGTGTCTGGGGGATATATATTTACATTAAAGAGAAAAATAAACAAAATAATTTTCTCCTAAAAACTATTATATAAAAATGTTCCTTTATCAGGATCCCAGGAAAACTAAATTTATTAATTACAAGTCTTTTGCTTCACAGATGCTTCCTTCTATCTACAGGGTATGAACCAGCCAGTCCTCTGCTCCATGTGATGCTCCTGGTGTGAGTAAAGAGAGCCTGGGCCAGTGATCTATACTTGCAGTTTAGACAATTACCTGAACTAACAGCTAAGTTAAATTCTCACTTGTGTCCACCAATAGAGACAAATGCAGAGCTGTCAAATGACCCCAAGAGATGCCAGCCAAGGTAAGGTTTGGTTGGCACACTTAAGTCTCTCTGTGTGGTGGGGACTTTTATAAAATCCACAGATTTGCTGTGCTGTCCTTTGCCCAGAATCTCATTGCATCTGACATTTCGATAGATTTAAAAGACTTGAGGGAGACCAAATGCTTATTCTAGCTGATATTTACTTCCCAAAAGTCAGAGCTGTGTTTACTCTCCCTTATTGCTGCACACTAAATAATAGCCTCATGAAAAGCAGAGGAATCAGATAGGAAAATACGATGCTTATTCAATGTGGTACCAGGGACTCAGCAGCTCTGAAGTTGAAAGCTGCTGAACACATCTGCTCTGTGGCTTATGCTGAACTGAGGGTAGAGGGTCAACTCTCTACATTCACTACCTGGGCTTAAATCTGAGTCCAGACAAGCTTGGTGGTGGCCGTGACCTCTGATATGAAAGATCAGTGGTGCTTAGTTTCATCCGTGTACAGGGAAATTATTACCTATGGCTATGGACTCCAATTAATCAAACTCTGGGTCCTGGCTCCAACCTTGCAGCTATGTGGTAAGCTTCCTTTCATTTTAAGGATGACTAAATTTCCATTAAGTGTAAACCCTATTTTTTTCATCTTTTTATCCACTTTTAGTCTTCTTTCCTTTTTGTCTACTTTTAATGATGTCACAATGAATATGTCTATCCAAATACCCCTTCAAGATCCTGTTTTCAATGATCTCTAATATACCCAGAAATGAGTTACTCTGTGGTTACTTTTGGACACTATGGGTATTTGTTAGCAGGGGCAACACTGGAGACAAGAATGATTCTGAGGACCTTGGACCATGATGCCAAAGTGTCAGTGACTCATGATGTTGGGAAAAGACAGCAAAATAAGAAACAAGCAGAGGGAAAAAGCTCTCAGAAACCCTTCTTTCCTCTTGGCTTGTCTTAAATCTCAATAACATTAATTGCATTTAGATGTAGAACAAATGTATCTCATATCTAGAAAGTTTTCATTTGGAAAAGAAATGAAAGACGAAAGAAGATACGAAGGAATTGCATTTCTCAGGCACTCCTAAATGAGCTTGAAATTTCACATGCTGATAAGCATAATTTAACTTTCTAAGGTCTTTTAGGGATCTTTATAATAATTAAGCTGTAACTAAGGATATGTAAGTTGGAGAAGGAAACCAGATCTTCTCTTTACTGAAAGAGAATATAGAATTCTAAACCAGCAATGGGGCAAAACCCAGGCCCAGGATCATCTTACACTTGGAGTTGTCATCAAGGGAAGCCCAAACAAGAATCCACAGCAGAGGCCCCAAGGTAAGAATTGAAATAGAGACCACAAAGGAGCATAGCTTACTAGCTTGCTTCCATGATTTGCTCAGGTTCTTTTCTTATACAGCCCAGGCCCAGCTTCCTAGGAATGACACTGCCCAGAGTGGACTAGGTTCTCCTACTAGTTAACTGATGTTTGTTTTTGCTCTTTCAGGGGAAGCAGGTACGCCTCCCAGCTCCCAAATAAATCGCACATGGAGACTTATTCTTAGCTATAAACACCTGGCCTTAGCTTGGCTTGATTCTTGCTAGGTTTCCTTAAATTATCACATCTACCTTTTGCCTTTGGGATTTTCCTGTTCTCCTACTTCTGTAAATTTTCCTCTTCCTCCTTAGCTTGCTGGATATCTGGGTGACCGGTCCCTGGAGTCTTCTTCTTTCTCTGGTTCCTTCTTTTATTTTCCTCCAATTTATTCTCTCTGCCTGCCAGCCCTGCCTATCCTTTCTCCTGCATTGCTATTGGCCATTCAGCTCTTTATTAGACCTTCAGGTGTTTTAGAAAGGCACAGTAACACAGCTTCACAGAGATAAACAAATGCAACATAAACAAAAGTTACACACCTTAAAACAATATTCTGCAACACTTAACAATTAAGAAAATGTCCACAGATGTACCCATGCTTCAGTCTGATGGAGGCAACTCCCCATTACAGGCTCCCTCTTCCAAGGTGACTCAAGTCTGTGTCAAGTTGACAAACTAGCACAAAGGCTCTGACACCTAGAGGCCTTGCTACACCTATAGCTTTATATTACCTAGAGTAGGATGGGAAGCATTAGGTGGAAACAAAGTGATGCCTGTGTACTTAAGATGCTATTGATTGTAAGGAAAGCAACTTAGCTCACATCAGTGTAATGATAGCTCCAATAATATGAATTAATAAGAGCACTACAGGTTTAGGTCCAGCAGGACGAAGGGCCCTATCACATCACCAGGTCCTCTACCATATCTCCAGATTCCATACCACATTCTTGGGGCCCCCACCATGTCAGAAGATCCCAGCCATGTCATCAGTTCCCCCATCACGTTACCAAGTCCCTTGCAATGTCACCAGGACCCAGTCTTTTCTTTTTCTATCTCAGAAGCATTATTGACACAAATAACCCAGTACATAGTTAGCAACCCTCCTAGCTTTAGCAGAGAAGCTCCAGTGACAGGTCCTTTTCCTGTCACTTGGCCATGTATCCATCCTCAAAACTACAAGTGGGTGTATGTATGGTTAATGGAGCAAATGGTGTAGGGCCCAGCATGACTCTTCCCTGCACTCTGAGCCATGAAGCAAAGCCTGTGGATTGCTGGCTGTACATTCTGTGCTTCACATCCAATTCCAGGAAGTTTCTGGTTTCCTGCCTATGGGGGTTAGAACAGCTGAGTCTAGGTTAGAACAGGTGAGTTTAAGTCAGAGTAGGTGAGTCTAAGTCATTTACCTCAAGTCAATAATTTTCCAGCTACCCGGGGAGTTTCTACCTGTGTTCTGCCCTGGGATATGTAAGTCTGAGCTAGAGTCTCAATAAACAGCATTCAGCATTTTCTCTGCACAAATGACCCAGGAATCTGTGTGTCTTCAGTCTCTAGACCTGAGCCTGACTTGCCAATGACCCTGTAGTACAGATGTTACAAATGGGAATTTCTGTATTGAAAAAAAATGAGTGAAGAAATGTTAACTACTACAAGCCCCTTCCTCTGGATACCAGGAATGAAGCAGGTATTGTGGCAGAGATCTGTAAACCCAACAGGAGGATGGCTAAATTGGGATTAAAAATGCAAAGCTAAATTAGGATTAAAAATGCTTGCCTGAGATTTACAATGAGACTGTATCAAAACAAAGAAGCAGTGGAGGTGGGTGGATAGTTTCTGTTGACAGGGTTGTCTCTTTTGACCCAGACCTGTTTCTCAAGAGAGTTTATTCATGACCTAGTCCTTAGCCATTGTTTGCTTGGTAGGAGTGGGTGAAAAAACACTCCTCCAGATATGGGCAGACAGATTTCTTTAAACAGAAATTACAGAAAGGTTTATTTTATTTGTTGTTCTTTTGTTTGATCTGCACAATTCATGGCTTTTCACACTGAAATCAGGTATCATTCATAAGATAAAAATGCAACAAGGAGGTAGTGGGCAGAAGTTTTAAGAAAAGATCTGGCTAAAGAGGTGGCCTGAAATGAAAACCTGGGTTTTTCCGAAGGCAGAACTTTGCTGTGACCTAGACAAAGAGGGAGTGAAGTTCAAAAGCCTCACAGAGGTGACCCTGGAGTGTCTGGTGTCAGAGGGAAGCTCTACCCGCAGGAGAGGGCTGACAGCCAGAGAGCACTCGATCCCAGATGAGCTACCCTTCCTTTCTCTACTTAGCACGGCATTTGCCCCGGCACCGGCTCCCCCCACCTCACACATTCTTATGCCCTAAGTCCGTCCAATACTCCAGGCATGCCCCAGCATTTGGGACTGTTCAGGCTCTTGTGTCTGTCTAGAGACAGGCATTCTCCCACAAACTGCCTCCCCTCATGTTTGTGCCCACATTTCACATTCCCATGTCTATTCTAATTCTCCTCTCCCTAATAGCCACTCTCTCACCGGGACACATTAGCAGTACCCATTTTCTCTTCTATTTTTTTTTCTTTTCTACTTATTTCTATCTAATTCACTACATAATATATGTATAATTAATGATAGTTCTTTGCCACTTTCTCCCCCCCCCCCACACACACACAAAAATAGATTCCACAAACAAAGGGTTGGCTTCACTCACTGCTATGCCCCAGCTGTCCAGGAGTTCACATGGCATATCATTGATGCATTTGTTTGTTTGTTTGTTTTATGAAGGTCTGCAGAGAGAAGAGTTTCATCTTCTTTGGTTTTTACTTCATCATGGAACTGTGATGACATACACATGTCTTGCAGCTTCCTGTCTATTGATATTCATACAGTCACATGTGGATCTTAGAGCCCTTTGTCCTGAATAGAAGGCTTGAAAATAATGGCAATAGATTGCCCTGGTGATTCTCAGAGATTGCCCTATCTATCTGCTCATCTTAAAAGGATAATATGAAAATTACTAAGGGAGAAAAGTGGGCCATTGCCCAAGAACTAGGACTAGGTTTGGTGTAGCAGGCTTTCTTTTGGACCACTAACCAGCTCCCAAATCCTGACATGGAGAGTTATTATTATTTATGAATGTTCAGCCTTATCTTATGCTTATCCCGCTAGCTGTTATAACTTAATTGAACCCGTTTCTCTTTATCTACATTTTGCCTCAGGGCTTTTTAACCTTTCTTTCATTCTGTATGTGTTACTCTGTGCCTGACTGGTTGGTGGCTGCTTGGCCAGCTGGCCCTGACATCTCCTCTTCTTTCTCCTTTATTCTCTTTTCTTTCCTCCTGCTTATTCTATCTGCCAGCCCTACCTTTCCCTCTAATGCCTAGCTAGTGGCCATTCAGCTTTTTATTAGACCAGTCAGGTACCTTAGTCAGGCAAAGCAAAACAAATGCAGCATAAACAAACGTAACATCTTTACATCGTTAAAGTAATATTCTGCAACATAAACAAATGTAGCACATGCTTGCCTCATTAAAGTAATATTCCCCAACAGTTTGGCATTTGTGGTAGGACTGTTCTGACTGGTTTTTTGTATGCGATTCTGTAAATAAAGAGCTGTTTTGGTCTGTGTAGAGCACCGTAGAAGTGGGTGGAGGATCAGAGTAGAGGCAGGTAGAAGAAGGACAGAGTCTGTCAGTCTCCAGGCACCCGCCAGAGGAGCAGCATGTAGGAATACAGGTACAGGTCATGGGCCATGGCCACATGGCCAGGTAGACTCATAAAATGGGTTGAATTAAGATGAAAGAGCTATCTAGCAATGTTCCTGAGACATAGGCCAGACAGCATAAAGTTAATATAAGCTTCTGAGTCAATTTTTGGAGGGTAAATGTCATGTGGGCAAGATCAGAACTCCTGGTCCAAACAGGGCTGGAAATCTTTTACAAGAGGCATTGATGTTAAAACAGAAGATTTCAATATGACAGTGTTGGTATAATGGGTTTGAAATATTTTTAAAAGACTTTTTTCCTTGTTTATGTATGTGTGTGTGCATGTATGCATGCAGCTTTGTCTGTGACTGTGAGCACATAGCACATGAACACATGTGCTTGTGTGGTGGTGTCCACACAGAGGCCAAGCCAGAAGAGGGTGTCAGACTTTTGTCAGAGCTGAAATGACAGGCATTTGTGAGATATACAACTGTGTAGGTTCTGAGATCCAAACTCCAATCCTCAGGCTTTGGCAAACAAGCACTCATTGTCACTGAGCTATTTCTCCAGCCCATGAAATATTTTTTATTAAACATTTTATGGTAAGAAAAGTACCTGGTATAAATCCTGTCACCTGTTCAAATCTATCTGAAGTCTGAATGCTGAGATCCTGGCTTTACACAAAGATATAGTGATGTGGAATGTCTTTCTGTATGCTGTGGATACCATTGATCCATAAAGGGACTGTTTTTGGCCTATCACAGGGCATTTTAGAAGCAGGTGGGAAATCTGAGCATAAATAAAGAGAAAGGAAGGTGGAGTTAGGAGAGATGGGATCCAGCTGCCCAAGAAGCAAGATGTAAAGAAATAGATAAGCCATGGGCCATGTGGCAAGATAGATTAATAGAAATGGGTTGAATTAAGATACAAGAGCTAGTTAGCAATATGCCTGAGCCATAGGCCAACAGCGTGTAATTAACATATGTCTCCATGTGTTCTGTGAAACTGTAAGTCTGTGGGTCTGGACCAAGGGCCTAAGCAGCAGCAGGCAGGTCTTGACTGTGGGGCTAGGCCAGGCCAGAAACCTCTACAACAGTTCCACCATGATGTAGCTAGATGTAGCCTGACACTACTTTTCCTGAATTTACAGGGTATGTATTCCCTAAAGAAACAGGATGCTTTTATCTGTCCATTATATCAACATCTAGAAGGATACATAATTCACTATTTATGTATCCTTCTTTAAAACTAAGGCCAATCTTTATAGCATTTTACCCATAATTCCCTAAGGAGGAGGTAACAAAAAAATCTACAAATTCATTTGGGGAAAGGGAATAGGAGGTAGCATAAAGTATGTTTATAAAAATGTTGTGCTATATATACATTGAACATGAGGTTGAGGGAGGCTGGAAAATAGATTCCCATGATCCTTCAGAACAGAATATGCTGTAAGCTCCTGGGCTCCCCAGCTCCAAATTGGAAACATCTGTGCAGTTCATGGTCTCACTTTTTCCCATAACCAAGGAGGCATCTCCTGAAGCAGAGGGGTCTTTTAAAAGAGCACCAGGCTTCCTGAAACAATAATATAGGATATCCTAACTTTCTCTTAACTATTTTTGCTTCTTTGGAATTACAGGGCTAAGTTTTCATCATTGGTGGCCTCAACCATTTTAGCTACAGAATTGAAACAATATGAGTTCCATGTTTTGTTTACATGATACCATAAATTACCATTTCATGTGCATTAAAGGAAAAAACCAATCTTGTAACTATATAAAACATATTTTATGAATAGATACAATGAAATTTAAATGCAATAAATTTATTAAAGTATGCCTAAGATTTTATTTTCATTCAAGGTTCAATCTTCTGAATAAATGTTCAGCTTAGAGTGTTGATAACAAAATAGTGGAGAGTTCTCTATGCCTGTCTCTGGATACTATGCCAGTCCCAACATCCATTCTTTAAGTAATGACTATTGGTACTTCCTTCATTTTACCAAGCTACCAATTGAAAATTTTTTAAACATCCAGATTCAAATCCCGTTTCCAACAGTCCATAAGTGATTTCTTGATGTCAATCACTTTGGGTTTTGAGTGTTTTCATTCTCTAAGAATTCTAACCACATTGGCACCTATGTAATCACAGGTCCTAAAGGAAAATGGGATACTGATGCTTTGCCAAATGGACATGGAGCCTAATTGCTTCCCAAATATTTAGATTTAATTCCCATAAACTAGTGCTGCTCTCAGCCTATGCTGGAGAAGCTTCTTCTTGTAAAGGGTGGCTGTTTATAAAGACTCATAACTGGTCAGCACAGTGAGAATACTGACTGTTGATTGCTCAGCTCTTAATAGGACAGTATGTCACCTGCCTCCAAGGCTCAGGGATGTAGTGGGATTATGGTATGTTGTAAATATTTGTTCCTCCTACTGGTTTAAAAAAAGCTGATTGACCAAAGGCAGACAGGAAGTGTGGGAGGAGCTACCAGACTAAAAAAAACATTGATAACATCTCAGAGCAGAACACAGATGCCACAGAGTCACCGGAGTTGCCAGGAGATGCAGAGAAAATGCTGCTGAGAAAAGGTAAGGAGCCTCATGGCTGGACAGTATAAGAAAGATGGGCTAGTTTAAGAATAAAGAGCTAGCAAGTTATATACCTGGGCCCTAGGCCGATCAGTGTAAAATTAATATATAAGCCTATATGTGATTATTTGAGGCTAAGTGGGGCTGAGAGTGGGTCTGAACCTCTGGTCTAGGCCTGAAAGTCTGGGCTAGAAACTACATACAACACAGAGAGCATCACAAATGAGGGGCAGGAAAAACTGTATGAGAAGCTAGGGATTCAAAACAGTGCTTCAATTCAGACTTTGTCTTCAGGGGACACACACACACATACTTGTATGCAACACAGGATAGTAGAAGTCTACTTAGGAAGAATAAGGTAGTCAGAAGAAGTGGAAAGAGGAGGAGAGAAAGTGGAGGTAAATATATTCATAATACATTCTACACATGCACAAAATTGTCAAAAATAAAAGTAAACTTAAAAAAAATAATGAAATTTTTATTTCTTGGTCAATAGCAATCTTAAAATCCAGGTAAATCTCAAAGATGTTGGTCTATTTTGTTGAATGTGTACCTTTGATTTGGTTTATTATAACTCTCCAATCACTCTACATCATCACTTACGTAGGAAAGTAGAAATCAAAGCACCTGAGATTGTTACCAGCTGCCTTTCTACTGTTCCTAGATAAACATTCATCTTCTGAGAAGTAACCCACTTTAAATTTTAGATAACGTTAGTCATAATGGTAACAATGGAGTTTTAAAGTCTATTATTCTAACGATGTCACATTTATCAAGTCATCTAGCATCCTACCTGGCTTTTGTCAATTTGACAGGGCCTAGAAGCATCTGGAAATAGTTTCAATTCAGTGATTGTCTTCATCAGGTTGGTGTCTGCAAGGGATCACCTTCACTGTTTATTGATATAGGAGGGCCCATCCCAACCATCCTGTTGGTAGATGGTCCTGAACTATATATTAAATCTACTTAAAGAGAAGCCCAAGTGAGCAAGCCAGAAGGCATGGCTTCCACTTCAAATTCCCGCTTAATTTCTTGCCTGGCTTCCCTCAATGATGTACAGTAATCTAGAAATAGAAACAAAACAGACCCTTGCCTTCCCTAAGTTGCTTTTGGTCAAAATCTTTTAGCACAGCAACATAATGTCACCAGAAGAGCTAGCATGGCTGTGTTCTCCCAGTACATACCTCACTAGCTACAAATTCCACAGTGATGCTTTGAGACCAGCTTTCCCAAAACCATAGGTTTAGAGCATTTGCATTTGCTTTCCAAATCATCAGTACTGATGAAAATCATGTGAAAATAAAAAAGCAATAAAATAACTTATAAATCCTTACCAAATAATGAGCTGTAGCCCAGTAAGCTTCTACTAACCAAACCACCTCCGGCACAGCAAATAATGATAAATTTCAATTGCAGCTTTAATTTCTTAGGCTCTTAGTCACTGCAAATCTGTTTTAGAAGTGGGTGGGAATGAGCTTTTGATGAATTTAAGAACTTATAACATTTCTTCATAATATTCCAGAGAAGTTTAAGATTATATTTTGCATGACTAAAATTCAGCCTGTTTTCTCATTAATGACAAGCTTCAGGAGATAAGTAATAACTTTTTTTTTGTTAGAGACTTCAACTTTGATAGAAATAGCTAAAGGAATTTCTGAGCAAGGAACATTTCCGCCAAGTGAATAACTATCCACTTCCTTCTGTCTTAAAAAGAAGTGGAAAATATTTACCAGACTGTAACTTTTAGTAGTCTGCTTTCCTTGAAGGAATATGCATAAAATAAATTACAACACATATCCTTTTCTACTCAGCCTGGCATGAGATGTACTTGAGCTTGAGAAATAATAATCAAAGATTTTCTACACAGACAAGCTAGAAATAGTGCACAGAACCAGACATCACACACAGAGTGATGGCACCTGGGTTTGGAGAAGCCATCTGCTAATTAACACAGACTAGTACTTGGCTTCAAGTAACTCTACACTTTTATTCTCTTCTTTCCCTTTCCAAATTCTCTCACTGAATTAAAAGCACTTTTTAAAAATCTTTTTGTTGTTGTTTATTGGGAGTATAAGATGGACACTAATAGGACATGATTTACCAAAACTATGAATATTGGAAATACTTGAAAAATGAATGTCAGGAAGTGGTGATTATCAGGCCTAACAAGGTCATAAATATATTCATATATTGATTACAGAATAGTTACACGGCATGATAAGAGATTTTTGACAACTTTATCCTTGTTATTTGCTCTTTTGGAAACCTATAGGGAGATAAACCAGTCAGTAATGTATTGGCCACACAAGCATGAGGACCTGAGTACTGAGTTCAAATCCCAGCATCCATGTAAATGTCTGGCTGTACCAACACATGCCTGTAATCCGAATGCTGAGAGCTAGAGACAGGAGGATCACTGGCACTGCTGGTCAGCTGGACTTCCCTAATGGATAAAGTCCAGGTTCATAAGCAACCCTGTCTCAGAAGTCAGGTTGAAGACTATGCAGGTGACTCAAAGGGCAAAGTGCTTGCTACACAAGCCTTATAATCTGAGATTAGATACCCAAAGCCTAGGTAACAGCTTGGCAAAGTGGCAGTGCATCACACATACACACACACACATTATACACCCATCCAAAAAAGGTAGAAAGTGATTGAGAAAGACCTCCAAATATATGTGTGTTATACATATATATATGAATGCCTACATGTATACATGGACTCATCTGTATATGCAGCTACATACACATATGCATACATATAGGAACATGTATATATCACATTTAAAAAAATTTAAAGAAGCCTAGAGAAAAACCAAACCACTGTGCTCATGAACTTTAAAGCCAAATGACTTGAGGGGTCCTGAGCTCTCCTCTTCTTTCACAGATAGGGAAATCAAGGCTCCATGCTGGCTGGAGGTCTAGAGCTAAGAGCAGTTGCTGCACTTCCAGACCAATGCGCTTGCCCCTTCACACACTATATGACATGGCAACACCTCAGACTAGAGATATTGCTAATGATTTCAGTTTTCCTTTGATTTTTTTTTAAAAAAGGCCTAGAGACAATGTCAGGAGAACATTAGAGAGTCTTTATACTAAAGGCTGGGCATCAATGCATCTGTGTCAGGTTATGCCTACGGAATAATTGATAACAGTTCAGCGCTCGCTGATAGATCTGAAGCTTATTACTGACACTAATTAGTGGTGCTATAGAATATTCTTCCAAGGTGAACTAGGCTTCATTAGTTTTGTAGCAAAGATGACTCATTCAGAATCACATTTTATATCTTTATTGTCTAGTGCTCTAGCTACTAAAATTCAGCAATGTGTCCCAAATCCATCCATTTCTAGGACAATGGTGAGACCCCAGGGAATACAATGTACAAATCTGAACAATTCTTTTAAGTGTGCTTCTGCCATTTGAGATTATTCAGTTGAGATCTGTATTACATTTTTTAACTGGATTATTTGGTATTTTGTTGTCCAGTTTCTTCAGTTCTTTCTATATTTTGGAAATCAGCCCTCTGCCAGGTGTGGGGTTGGTTGGTGAAGATCCTTTTCCATTCTGTAGGGTACTTTCTTATTGACAGAATCCTTTGCCTTACAGAGGCTTCTCAGTTTCAGTAGGTTCCATTTATTGTCAATCTCAGAGTCTTTGCTATTGGTGTCATATTTAGGAAGTGGTCTCCTATGTCAATGTGTTCAAGGCTACTTTCCACTTTTCACTTCTATCAGGTTCAATGTATCTGGTTTTATGTTGAAATCTTTGATCCACTTGAACTTGTCATGGTATGTACTCACTCATCAGTGTACATTAGCTCTAAGTAAAGAATAACCAGACTACATTCCACAGCCCCAGAGAAGCTAGGTAAGAATGAGGACCCAGAGAGGGATTTCCTTGGGAGGGGGAAACGAAAGAGATCACCTAGGTAAACTGGGGATGGGGGAATGGGGATGGAAACATGAGGCATGAAATTTGGCGGGTTGGGGGGTGGGATGGAGGGGGAGAGTAATAAAAGATATCTTGATAGGTAGGAACCATTTGGGGATTAGGAAAAAATATCATGCCATGGAAACTCAGAAATCCACAAGAATGACCCCAGCTAACACTCCTAGCAATAGTGGAGAGCATGCCTGAACTGGCCTTTTCCTGTAATCAGATTGGTGACTACCCTAATTGTTATCAGAGAGCCTTCATTCAGTGACTGATGGAAGCAGATGCAGAGATCCACTGCCAAGGACTGGGCAGAGCTCTGTTGAAGAGAGGGAGGAAGGATTGTAGAACTCAGGAGGGTCAAGATCATGATGGAGGAACCCACAGAGACAGCTGTCCTGAGTCACAGGAGCTCATAGACCCTAGACTAACAGCAAAGGGACCTGCATGGGACATACCTAGGTCCTCTGCATGTGGATGACAATTGTATAGCTTAGTCTGTTTGTGGGCTCCTAGGAATGGGATCAGAACCAGCCCCTGGCCCTAGAACTAGCTTTTGGAAATATGTAATAAAACTGAGCCAAAATATATAATATATAAATAAACTGAGCCAAATAGAGCCCCGTCTGCCTACATAGGGCTTACCCTGGACCCTCACCCTGACCATTTGCTTAGCATTAACTTATGCATAAAATAGATAATGGAGCACTGATGTTTCCTGTGACCTAATATCTCCAATATTAACCACCATTCAATCAAACTGTCTCAATCCTTTACCATGTATCTTACCTGAACCATGTGTTCAGCATAAAATGGTGCCTTCCAGATAGGTGATAGCCTATGGCTGACCTTTGACTACAAATTTTCTCTAAATGAGAATTTTTTTAAAAAAATTCTCAGTTTAGTGGTTCCTTCCAGTGACCCCTGCCCTATGCAGTGATGGCAGATGTAAGAAGTAGATAGCTACCTGTTGACTATCTAGCTTTGCAGGTAGCAGCTTGACAGGATTACAAGCCTGAAGTGGATTTTGGACCAGCAGGAGTGGCAGCAGGAGGCTGAAAATCAGATTTGTACTGTGTTTTTGTTTTGTTTTATTAATTAAAACAGGCAGTTGACTTATATTCACAGGAGGAGCTCAGAAGTATCATGTCCCATGGCATGTGGACTGGGTTATGTCCACAGCCTATGAGGCAGATATCATTGGTGTATAGCACTGTGCAAGTGAAAAATGCCTGGGATGTCAAGAGCAAAGTCACTTCCATTGGGGGCAGGGTCAAAATTCACACCCAAACCTGTCTGTTGACAATATTCATGCTCTTGTATTATCCACCTTGGCTATGATCACAATAACAAAGACAATGAAAAATTGGGTTATGTCCCACCTGCCTCTAGCTGTTTGTACCATGAGCAAGCTAGTTTTCTCTTAGCTGAAATAAAAATAAGACATGAGCAATGGTGGGGTCAGAATGAAGCCTACTACCCTACGCAACACAAATGACACTGGCTCTAGACCATTCAATTTAAAAATATACACCTATGAAGGTAAGAACAAGCTAGCGTGCATGTTCTTACAAGAGGGGAAAAGTGTCACTGCTCATCTAGATAGCCCTGTCCTTGCCAAATATGATAACTACACCACTGGGTCTATAAACAATGGTTTCCCATTCCCAAATAAGACACACACACACACACACACACACACACACACACACACACACACACACACACGAATAATAGATTTGTTTTTAGAAGCTCTGGCATTAGATTCCAACTCTTTCAATGAGCCCTGTATGGTCTCGGGCAGCCTGTCAGCCAAGCTGCACTTCAACCTTATCTCTGAGAATAGATAGGATCTCTGAGAAATGGCTCACACAAAGGCTTTTGACACTACACCTGGCATTTGGTAAGCCTGCCTACTGATACTTGCCACTGAACATCCATGAGAAAATGTGACAGAAGGGTGCAGAAGAACTGAGGTCTCCTTTTCACTCAGAAACATAGACTCTACCTGAGGAGATGAGACCAGGAGACACACTGGCCAGGCTGTATGAGCAAACCCCCAGGGGAGATACGGTTTCTGAGTCTACACTTTTAGCAAGCTCTTGTGTGATATAACACCTGACAGGATTGCAGCCAGACTCTGTGCTCATGATGCTTCAGCCTCTCAGAGGTGGTGCCAAGGGAAGAGTATGCAGTCTAAAAGCTTTGTGGGAGAGAAAAGACTGGGTAGGGTGTAGAAGATGCAAGGAATATACATATTTCAGAAGTAAATGAGTGTCATCCTGGTCACATGGGATACCAAGGTACGTATCAAAAGGCAGGAAAGGAACATGGAACCATGAGGAGATATTCAATTGATTACTTTGACCACTCTACAAGCACAGACAAATGAACCTCTCAGGTTATACAGCAGCTCTCAACTCTTGCTAGCCTGAGAACCACTGAGGCGGCCTTTGCCAGAGATGAAAACTGAGCTTCTGTAGTATAATTAAACTTCAGGAGTTTATACTGTCACACATGAGCAATTGACCATGAATCTTAAAAATGAGCTGCGTTCTACCTTAGAAAGTGCCATCAATAACCCAGGCACTCTGTCCCAGCTAGTTTCAGCTATTAATTTGGCACAATCTAGAGTCACCTGAGAAGGAATCTCAGCTATGGGACTCCCTAGAACAGATTGGCCTGTGAACAAGTCTGTGGAGCACTGTTTTCATTGATGATGGCTGGTGTGGGGGACCAGTTTATGACAGGCAACACCATCCTAGACAGGAAGGTTTGGAATATGTAAGAAAACTAGGCAAGCATAAGCCTGAGATCAAGCCAGTGTGCAAGGCAGTAACCAGCGGTCCTCCATGGTTTCTGATTTAAATTCCTCTTTTAATTTCTCTGCTGAATTTCTTCAATGGTGAAATACCACCTAAAAGTAGAAGTCAAGTAACCTCTTCCCTCCTCTGCATTGCTTTTGGTTGAAGTGTTCTTATCACAGCAGCAGAACTGTAATGGGACTGTGGTCTCTCACGGCTGCTGAACGTCCATGGGCCCCAGATGCAACAAGGAATTTGAGACAAACCTTATTTGCTACCCACCCTTGTCTGTGTCTCCCATTCAGGAATCCTAAATACTCATTTCATTTTGAAAAGATTGGTTAATGCCAAAGCTATGGGTTTTATTTATAATCCTCTGTGCTCTGCAAATAGCTAATATATTATTTGCTGTGCTAGTTCAATAACTTTCAGAAATTGGAACCATGGTATTTAATATTAATCTTTCTTTAAATATAGGTCCATCATGCTCCCATGGATTGCCTCACACCCAGGCACATATGGACAAAACAAAATGAGTTTTAAAATATAAAAAAAAAAAAAAACCTCAGTGGGCTTTTTTTTTAAATAAAGTTAGGGGGCTTGGAAGGTGAATCTGGGACAAATTATAGAAAGTAGTGGGAGATGAATATACCAAAATATATAGTATGCAGGTAAGAGATTCTCAAATAGTTAATAAAATAGTATGTTAAAAATAAGTTTCTCTCAAAATTTTGTTAAGAACGAAATTAAATTTTGTGGGGGGAAAAATACATAGGCTCACCATTTTCTCTATGTTTGTCAGAAAGGCCATCCACCCTTTTCCACAACTGTGAGTGACCCTTTTCACATGGTGACTGACAACTACCTCTAAAATTTTTGAGCAAACCCATCCTTCAGTTTAGCACCCACTGATTCAATGCCACAGGTTTATCAAGTTCATTTTCTTTAAGAAGTAAGTCTCTCAAACCCCAGGCTTGTCAGGTACATACTCTGAAAGAAGTCCATTCTCTCTTTTAATTTATCTTTCCTTCGAAACCAAAGCAATAACTAATTCATCTCTGTTATTCTTCTCCAGGGTAAAGAAGATAGACCGTGTTTATCTGTTAGTCACCTTTGTGACTTCATCCCTTCCTCAACAGGAGGAGCAAAACCTTATTACATTGTTCTTTTTAATTTGACAGTCTGTTTAGCTTGGAGATCTTCCGTGCCTCTAATGGCCTCCTATTTATCTGAACACTCCTAATACTTCCTTCTTTTGCAGAAGAAATTGCATATGTATTCTCCCAGTGCCTTCTTGAATGGTTTCTCCAAAAAGATAAATTAGAACAAAAGAGTGAGGGAGGTAGAAGGAGAAGAGGGAAGGAAGGAAGGATGAGAAGAAAGCAACAGACAAAAAGAAAAGCAGGATGAAAAACATTAATTACTTTAAAAGGCAAGATTTCAGAGGCTGGTAAGATATCTCTATTGTATCTTTACCAGCAAAAATATAAACGTACATTGATAAATTATATGAACTGCACAAGCCTTCACTGGTCTGCACCCAGTCCTCTGCATATATATCATCATGGCTTCCATTTTTTAGTGTTCTTATAGGATGTCTGAGTATGTACATTGTAATGCACATACACAGATTGGTATTGTGAAATGCTCAGCTCTGTGGCTTTAAAGAAGACTAATAGCCACCCGTGACACTCTAATATTAGAAAACATGTCACAGAAGCCACCAAATGGAAGGGTCTTGGTTTTAAATGTGACTCTAGCGCGTAAGAAATTCTTCTGCAAGGAAATGGTGCTGTAGGTCCTGACTCAACAGTATCACAAAAATTCAAAGGTTTAAAGATAGAGTCAGATACCAATTCATTCTTGCTTCACAGGCAGAAAATGTTAAATGTCTAAGTGTTTCACAGAATTGATTTTTTTTCCATTCCAAAGGAACAACCGAATAAAGCCCTTTTGAAACAATAGCAACAGCTAAAATGTAGTGAGTTCCTACTATGTATGTGCCACACATGGGACTAGGAACTCCACATGCTCCGATGCAAAATAATTATCCCGGAACTGAGCGAACCAACTACAGAGGTCTCTGAAGGGCAGATTCAGACCCTGACCAGAGGTGAGGAGGGATCAGCAGGCCTCAGCGCTTATATCCTAGCCTGGGAGGGAGAGTTGAGCTCCCATTGCTTCCTGTTCCGCTCCCGGCAACAAGTGCTATCTGCAGAGTCCCAGCGCACTCTGGAGCAGGGGCAGGTAAGCTGTGCCCCTGACCACACCCACAACTCCTGCTGAGGGAATTTGCACAGCTACCCACCACGACCTCGAACTGAGCGAACCAACAACTGCAGGGGTCTCTGAAAGACAGAATCAAACCCTGACCAAAGAGGTGACAGGAGGCACACAAAGCCGAGTGCCACAACTGACCAGGGCCCATCTGATCGTGAACCACTGAAGCCATGGGCAAACGTCAGTGCAAGAAATTACATAATAATACAAAGGACAACATGCTAACTCCAGAAGAGAGTGGTGATTTTACAAATGCAAAATAATTATCCCTTCAAAATAATCTCACAAGACTGAAACAATTTAAGCCTCACTTTATGGGTACAAGGAACACCATTCGGCATAGAGGGTAAGCAAGTTGATCGAGATCAAACATTTAATTTGCTGTGGGATCACAATTTGACCATAGGCTGCCAGGCTCCAGGGTTCATAACCTTCTGCAATTGTTGGATAGCATCTATTGACACAGCCTTGCATTTCAAATGTCCCTGTGTAGGCTACTGATTTCTTTATATTTCCCACGTGGAGGAAAAACAAATGGGTCTTCCTCTGGAGACACACCAGTCAACAACAAACAGACTTGTTCTCGTGGATTTATTTATTTTTTTCCTTTTATTGAAAATAGATATTTTTTCCTCACATGATATATCCTGTTTGCAGTTTTCCCTCTCTCTAATCCTCCCAGTTGCTCCCCACCTCCCCTCCCATCCAGACGCACTCCTTTTCTACAGTTAGAAAAAAAAACAGGCTTCTAGAGATAATGACAAAATAAAAACAAAAACTATCACATCGGAGTTAGACCAGATAAACAAACAAAAGGGAAAGAACCCAAGAGAACTCCTAAGTATCAGAGACCCACTCATCAGCATACTCAGACCATCCCATAAGTACACTAAAAATTGGAAGCCATGATGATATATATACAGAGGACTGGGTGCAGACTCGTGCAGACCTGTGCACTTCATATGAATTTATATCAAAACCATTCATCAAAACAAAAACCTAAGGCCACTATGTTTGAAGTTCAGAATCTCAT
This sequence comes from Sigmodon hispidus, assembly GCA_004025045.1. Taxonomy (NCBI): domain Eukaryota; kingdom Metazoa; phylum Chordata; class Mammalia; order Rodentia; family Cricetidae; genus Sigmodon; species Sigmodon hispidus. The sequence goes on from PVIH01005602.1 coordinate 102,340, forward strand.
GAGAGATTAAATGTTCTCTAAGATGAATTTTAAATTTCTAGAACATCCTGACCTTTAATATTTGTGTCATCACACAAGAATACTGTGGGTCATTATCATATGAGCATTGGTGCATTTCCATTATTCATTTCCTCCTGTCTATTCATCAAACAAACATCCTGTAAACAGCTAAATTTACACTGAAATCTAAATAGGATGGAGTTCACTCACTATTCACTAAAATATCAAGAGATCCATGGGGACAAATTTATGTTACAAAAACTGTAGCATGGTAGCAGTCTTTCATAGTCATAACCATGTGATCTTAGATAATTTTTAATAGACTATTAAACTAAGAGATAATAAATTCAAAGAGTCTAAAGGAACAGTAAGATGCTTCATGATATTTAACTAAGAATAGCTGGAGCTAAATAGGAAACCTAAGAGGTTATCCAATAATAACTATTTACTTTTTTGCTTTTGTTGTTAACATTTGCTACACATTAAATGATTTGCCTATATGATTTGTCTTAGATTTTTAGAAGCAGATTTTCAAACCAGTCAGTACTACAGAAGAATGGAGCTGATTCTACACAAGACACATACATTCTAGCCATACTGTCTGTGGGAAGCAACTGCGGGTCTTCCAAGAGTAATTGTGTAAAGACACCAACAACAACTCTCTAAAGAAAAGATAGATCTATGCTTTGTTCCCACCGACTTAGAAGAACTGGTATAACACATATCAAGAAAGTTGGGTGTGTGTGTGTGTGTGTGTGTGTGTGTGTGTGTGTGTACATGTGCATTTGTGTGTGTGTGTACATTTGCTTAATTTGTAGAATATTTTCTTTCTTTAGCCAATAGTGAATGTATGAATAGATGAGAAATAAGTGGTTGGATAGATGGATGGATGAATAAATGAATGGATGGATAGATGGGTAACTTTAGTTGTCAAGTTAACCCAAAATACATACAAATTGAACTTTATTTTCAAAGTGCCCAATGAGGAGCAGAGGACCCCTGAGTGAATGTGTAAGGAGAAGATGAGGTTCTGAGTGTGCGCTGCTGAGATGAGAACAACCATGTCAAGGACCCCCAAGGCCTCAGACCCATGGAAATGGCAAAGCCTTCCTCTGGTCCATGTGTGAATGTTAACAGAGTATACAGAAATTATTGACCACAGCTTGTTTCTGCTGGGTGTAGACAGCCCAAAACTATTTCTCCATTGAGACTTGCTATCCAAATTAGCTAAAGCTGACTCTTCATTCAGTTGTATAGGTTTGACCCTCTTCTTCCATCCAGATGTATAAAATAAATTTGTTGAGTTTCTGGGCTGCTGCTAGTATATCTCCATCAGAATGCACATCCCACCCAACCCCAGCATTTCTGTATATGCATCTGTTCAATTTCTTCATTCTCTTTTGCCCCAATTTAGGTCAATTTCTAAGCCATGCAGGAGCCATGCAGGTCACACTGAACCCTATAGCTGCCCACATTTAAAACTATGTCACACAAACACTATCAGGCAGCCACATGCTGTGCTACCTGTACTTCCCACTCACAAGAACATGACTGTCTACAAAGGATGCCCTACTATTACTAGCATCTTTGAGGGAATTTCTTATATGAGCATACAAGTTGGTGGAAACAACTCTCTGAACAGTCCCTGCAGTTTCTCTTATTGCAAGTCCTCAACACAATTTCCAGATACAGAACTCAGCACAAGACATGAGACAGGTTCCAGGATGACTTAGGATGTTTTCCAGGGCCATACTGAGGCTCCTCATCCTCTTTTCTCTTATTCTTCTCCCTGAAGCCCTTCCTTCTTGTTCTTCCAGATGTGACAGTGTGACCAACCAGCCACTTAAGCCTTTTCTAGCCCCAGTGTGAGAGCATTGGTCAAGCTAGGTCCCATGTACCTGTATTTACTCTGGGCTTAATGCATAAAATTAGTATTTTATATATGACTAAAACATACAACATTGTATCTAGGGTTAAGAAAATAATCTTAAAAATGTTGTTGCTGGCTATTACTTTCCTCAGTCAGTTTCTAACTAGGTAGCTTTTTATCCTCTAAACCTGTAATATGGTCAGATTGTAAGTACAACAAAAATGAATATTCTGTTAAAGAGTCTGTTCTTTCCATGCTATGTAAATCCATAGAATTTACTTACTTGATCTAATAATCTGGCGCAAGTACTTTCTGAAAGATACAGATACACGATGTTTCAACCAACAGACTGGGTCTCTAATGATGAGGCTTCAGGACTCAAGTCAAATCACTGATCATAAGTACTCGGGGATGAACTTTCCATGACATTTATGTTGCTCTAACTAAAAAGTAAATTTTAATATGATCAGAAAGTCATGACTTAAAGGTGATTTTTTTTTCAAGAAAATGGCAATGTGTTCTTTTGAGTGGTAATATTTAGGTGCCGAAATTAAAGAACATTCACAAAATGTTTTAAATTTCATGACAATTAGACTCTCATAGATTATGTATAGACCTAAACTAAATTCATATATTAATGTAATTGCATTTATCCTCCCTCTCCCTTTTATTTCCCTCTCATTTTATTTTAAAACAGGCTTTATCTATATAGCCCTTACTGTCCTGGAACTCACTATGTCTACCAGGCTGGGCTAAGAAGGCACAGAGATCCACCTGCCTTTATTTCCAGAGGGCTGGAATTAAAGGTGGACTATCGCGGTAAAAACCCGCCGTGAGCTATGTTTTAAATGGGGTTTATTTTGTGAAAATCGCTTACAAAACAGAGCCGGTTTTAAGAGAAGATGACAGGATAAGGTTGCAGTGCTGGAGCCTTTCTAAGGAAGATTCCTCATCCCCACACTGTACGTCCTTACTCCCTCGCAGCTGGGCCAAACTGCGCACCCAGTCGGGGACTCTTGTGAGAGAATGACGGCTTCCTGTCCTGGTTTTCTCCCTCGAAGGTCTACTTCCGGAATCCTTTCCAGTTAACCACGCCCCGCTCGTCTCCAGTCCTATGACGCAATCGTTCACATATATAGTTCCTGATTTCCCGCTACAGTGGACACCACCACACCTGGTTGCTTTTCTCTTTTTAAGTATCTTTTATTTATTATTTGACAATTGCATACATACATACATACATTCATACATACATACATACATACATACATACAATAATCTTGATCCTAACCAATCTTAAGCATTTATTTAGCCTTTCATCCATCATTGGTGAGGGAAAACAATAAAATAATTAGCTACGTGTGAATATGCATTGTAAAATATGCATTTTATGTAAAATATGCATCTTAAAGGTCAATTAGATTCCTACAACATGAGTACTATAAAAGTGGAATGGCTTGGTAGTACGTCAGTTTAGGATGGCACTTCACTCCCATTGCCATTGAGACAAATAAACTGTTTTATAAACCTGACATACTGGTCAGGATTTTACTACCACTGTTAGACAAACAGCACTTATGGTAGAATTACCACTGAATGCCTTTCAATCCCAAGGTTTACAAGATATTTCTGGGGTGCTCCCCTGAAGTTGTCTCTCAAGGAACACTGTACTATCGATGCTCTTGTTGTCAAGGAGACAAACCAAATTTCCATGTTTAAAATAGAAAACAGAGAGTAAATTCTGTAAATGATAAGCCTAGAAGTCAGCTAGGTCTTAATGAGGTGACTTCAAGCTCATCTTTCTTTGATTGTAAAATAAATAGTAAAATATGATTTAAAAAATTCTAAAGTGTCCTTTTAGTATGTTTATGTCTTTTGATGTAAATCATACATGGTCTCATATTGTAGTTGGTTGACCTGCCTTTTTCTTCCCTAACACTTCATAAATAGCAACAGGTCCCGCAACCAATGACATTTATGTTTAGTGCCATCCATGTGGAATATTTTAAATAAATTATCTCATGTACTCCATAAGACAAATAAATTAGTCAGAAATCCTCCACCTCTAGAGCCAAATTAATGGAACTGAATCCACAACAAATTCCCACTAACATTCCTTCAACAGTAAAATCTAAAAGTCACCTCAGTAGTTCAGAAGTGGTCCTGAGCTACCAGCCACGCACATCCCAGCAGTTAACATGATGGAACTAAAAGTCTAGTTTCATTGCACTATAACTACAGGGAGAGCTTCATCCCTGGGCTGGCTTCTTTATTGTGACAAAATGGCTGCCAGCTTCCAGACCTCACATCCTCACACCCAGAGAGTCAGTAAGATAAATTGTGTCCTTGGTCAGTTTTACTTGTCATCTGGACTGAATCTGGAAGCAACAAAGCAATAAGTCTCTGGGCCACCTGTGATGGATTTTATCACATGGGTCATTTCAAGTGGGAAGAACCACCCTACATGTAGGTAGCACCTTCCAGGGGTGTTCTGCATAAAATGAGAGTCATAGAGGAAACGTGAGGAAGTAGTCTTAGCATTGCCTTCAGGGCTCTGTACGCTAGGGGTTCATCTGAGCTGTTGATACCTCCACTTCTGCCTTCAGAACCCAGAACTACTTCTTCTTCTTCTTCTTCTTCTTCTTCTTCTTCTTCTTCTTCTTCTTCTTCTTCATCCTTCCAGCAGGGACTGAAGACCAATGGCTTTCCAGAGAGGCACCTTCTACTCAGCAGCTCTCAACCTTTCTAACACTGTGACCCTTTAATACAGTTTCTCATGCTGTGCTGCAACCATAGAATTATTGTTATTGCTACTTCATAACAGTACCTTTGCTACTGTGATGAATCATGGCGTAAATATCTGATATGCAGGATATCTGATAGGTAGAATCTGTGAAAAGGTCGTTAGATCTTCCAAAGGGGTTGTGACCCGTGAGGGGAGAACCACTGCTCTACTCAGCATGGGAAGGATTTGTCCATGAGGAATAAGACTGAGGAGAAAAGCTTGAGAGAGGACAAAGGTCTGTTTCCTAACTGCATTCAAACCTTACAAGAAGTCTAAGTGGTCCCAGACCTCAGTCCCAGATCTGAGTTCCTCTTTATAGTCAGTCATCATGCCATGCTGCAGAACACAGGAACATCTTTAACTGAGCCTCCTGAGGAAGAGATCACTATGGGACCCCCTTTCATATTCCTAATCCTTCTTTTCTGTCTCTCCACGTAAAAAAAATAAAAGGGTTCTTAGGAGCACTCGGGAGAAAGGTGGATATATACATTTTTTTCAGACCTGTAGAGCTCATGAGACCTTCTACACGGTGATTTTCACCTCAGGTAACGCCTCCAGTCCACTTACCAGGAAGACATTTTCTTTCTGTACTAACCAGAGGATGTTATTGATGATAGCCAGGGGCTCTCTGACCCTCAAACATGATGAATCATTTAAAAAAATACACCTCATCTCTTCTTTGGTTGTGAAAAGCTAACTACAAATGAGACCCAGGATGGAGGACATTGATTCTCTTGGGTGCCCTTTCCCTCAGGGAGTCAAGTATGTTGACTTACTTCAGTGGGCAGTAGCCACCCCTAAGGCATTGTTTGGGCCCCACAGCACCACAACATAGCATGCTGACAGTTCAATCTGTTTTCTCTAACAAATAAACACTTTCTTATCACTGCGCCTAAAGCTTTGATCCACGGCTTTGATTTTTCCCAATTCCATTTTCACTAAAACCAATTTGACTTTAAACCCAGATATTAACTGTTCATCAAGCAAATGTCAGAAATGGGGCTTTGTCTCTGGCTCTCTGTGGCTATTGCCTTCCCTTGGATTTTTCTGAAAGAATCTCCGTACTATTCTGATGTTGTCAGAGGTGGGGAAAGCAGCCACTTAGAAATCATCCATCAGTCATGGCTTGCTGGAAATGCCTGTTCTGTGAGTGTGGGCCTTCCGTGGCTCTAATGAGGGCCCTCACCTTGCTGTTGAAGAGTTATGTGAGGGGAGCGGGAGGAGGCTTGTTGCTATACCTGATGATTTTAACTTTTGAACAATAACTGTTGGCATGGTATTTTTAAAGCATGAAACAGTGGCAAGAGTCTTAGAGTCCAATTCTGCATTTGTGACTATAAGGATCTAGACCACTGGTCCTCAACCTGTGATCAGGATCACATAATAGATACCCTATGTTATAGTTCAATAAAGTTACAATTATTATGTATCAATGGAGTAATTTAATCATTGGGGTCACCACAACATGAGGAACTCTGTTAAAGTGTGGTTGCAACATTAGGAACATTTCATTCTCTACTGCAAAACTAGCCTGACTTCTCTGTCACAAAATATACATATGTGAAGACTGTTCCATGTGAGTCCCCATGTGAGGCACTCAGACCAACAAACCCTGCAGCATTGAGAGGAGAGGAAGTCTATGAACACATCCTGTACAAACGCCTACATGCTATGATAGTGTCAGCATCGACTGGGAGAATCATTATGGCTTATTAAAGATTTGCAGAAATAGATGTAGTAATTCATGCAAATGTGCTGGTGATATCCCCTTTTATATATATATATATATTGAGGCAGGATCTTACTCTGTACTCCAGGCTGGCCACAAACTCATAGTGGACCTCCTGCCTCAGCCTTTCTAGAACTGGGATTGCACACATGTTTCATTACTTCCAGTATGTCCTTACTTTAATAACTGATTCACCTAATGTCAATTCTAAAATTTACAAATAGCTCTGTTCAAGCACAAATATCTAGCACTTAAACGATCTGACAAAATTATGCTTATAAAGGCTATTATAATGTTACAAGGTATCGTTAGAGTTTGTCAACATTTATTTCAATACATTCAAAAATAGAATAATTGGTTTTTAGAAAACTGGAAAATATATCAACTGTCTTAATCCATACCCAATGGAATATGAATAGAAGTGACAGATTGTACAGATTTCATGCAATTTCTAATTGAGTCTTTCTTAAGATAACAGTTTTGGGCTGGGGAGATCTCAGTAGTTAAGAGCCCTTGTTGCTCTTCTGGAGGACCTGAATTCAGTTCCTAGTACCCACATAAAGATGCCCACAACTGCCTGTAACTCCAGCTCCAGGGAATTTAACGCCCCCTTCTGGAATTTGTGGTCACCTATATGTATATATGGCAAATAGTCACACAGGCATTAACATACACATAAATAAAAAATGAATCACAAGACAAGTTAAGATTCTATTGTCACTATCTTTCAGGATTCTATCCCAAAGCCACTCAGTAGGTGTCAAAACCATAAATGCTACTAAACCCCACTTATATTGTGGTCTTTTATATATGTGCATACTTGATATAGTTTAAATTTTATGATATATAATAAAGTTTAAATTATAAATTAGGCACAGAAAACCTACTTGTTGGTTTTTTTGTTGTTACTGGGAAACATACCAGAGGCACATTACTTATAAATGGAAAATGTTTATTTTGGCTCCTACTTTTGGAAATTTCAATACTTTTGGAGTCAATTGGTCCCCTGCTTTGGGGTCTGTAGCAAAGGCAGAGCATCATGATGGGTCTGTGTAACACAGAAAAACTCTGAATTCATGACCAGGATAGAAAGGAAACAGAGGAAAAGACTGGGGTCCACAACCCACTTTGAAGGCATACCCTACATGACTGAAACATCTCCCGTTAGACCTCTCCTAAAGGTCCCATGACCTCCTAATAGTATGATAGAAACCAAATTTGATAGTAGATTGACCTTTGGAGAACATTGCAGATGCAAAGTGTAGGGGAGAGAGAAAGAGGGAGAGAGAGAGAGAGAGAGAGAGAGAGAGAGAGAGAGAGAGAGAGAGAGAGCTGTATTGAAAGAGAGACTTTTGCACTGATGTGATATAATAAGATCACTGTGAGCATGACTATCTCTCGGAGTAACTCATTTCTGAAATTTCCCACTTACTATTTTAACACCATGGTTGACCACAGATAGTGGAGAGAGCAAAACATGGATGAGGCAGGGGGTGAGGGGTGGGCAGAGAGGGTAGTTGTACCTTTTCATTAGGCTTCCTTCTGTGAGGGAAGCTATATATAATAAAAAAGGTAACATGTCCTATCTGGACTAAGTCCAGAGGTAACCACAGCAGCAGTGAGTTCATGGGTTCAATGGTTGTGTTGTGGCCAGAAGACACTTTTTCCTTCAGTCTCAGGGTTCCAAACTTATCATGGCAATTTTTGGAGTTATGGAAAAAAATCACTTAATATACCCTTATCTTCTTTATTTGTATGAATAAAAATGGTAATATTAGGTTTATGTGGTTCAGTAATTTTTAAGGACGTTGTAAAATATGCTCATTAACAACCTTGAGGGAGAAAAAAACCACTCTGATTTTAGAAAGAATCCCCTCAAAGTTAAAGATGAAATAACCCCACTTTTGGAAAGGCCCTGCCCCACTTTCTCTATAGAATTTCCACCATGGAAATGTAACCATAGCAAAGACAAATAAAAACCCCTGACAACTGGAGAAGTGAGCGTGTTCCAACAACCCTTAGAAAGGCCCCTGTTTACTTCAAGCTTTATATGCTATCTTGGGAAGAAGAAGGTTACTGGAGTGGACTGTCCCATGTACAGGCTCCCATGAGTACCCAATTTTAGTCTTCTGGGAAGGCAGGAGCCATCCATCAGATGCTCATACAAGGAGCTCTCAGAAAGCCCTGTCGTTCTGGGGTAAAAACAGTGGCCATAGTGGCTGCCTAGGCTGCCCAAAAATGAACCAGAGATTTTTTTCACCAAACAAGGCTATTTACTGAAATGGACCCTCCCTCTTTCTCATCCTGTACTTTGGAGTAATTACAAATAAGTCAAAATGAAGTAATTTTCTTCAAAGTTAGCTCAGATTACTGTGAGCCCAGGGTTGAAGAATTACTGTTGTTTTAAACAGAGTGTCTTAATTTAGCAGGAGACATTGAGTAGAGGCTGAAATGTGGGCAACTCTGTTTTACCTCAAACTGGCTTGCAGATCAAAAGGCTTTTGTGACTGGAAAGAAAAGCTAGCTTAATCATTGGTGCACACTCTTGAAACAGGTCCCTTTGAAGAACTGCCATCTCCATGAGCAACTGAGCTCTGTGTGTGTGTGTGTGTGTGTGTGTGTGTGTGTGTGTGTGTGTGTGTCTAATTTTTATATGACTATTTTGATAGGATAGGCTTTGGTTTTGAGGAGGGTTGTTTTTTGTTGTTGTTGTTTGGGGTTTGTTTTTGTTTGTTTGTTTTGGTTTTTGGTTTTTGTCAAAAGGCAAGACAACAGCCAAACAGTCAAGTGTCTTAACTGGTAACTAAAAATGCATTTAAATATTTTAAAGAAACTCCCCTCTCTCGCTCATTTTTTTTTAATCTGAAAAAAATAAATACCTAAGTGAAAATGCATAAAAAGAAGTTTACCCTGAGATAAGATGTCACAGCCCTGGTATTACAGAAGAGGCTTAGGCTAGAGTTTGGACTTCTGGTTGTTCTTAGGAGTAGCGGTGGTAAACTGGATAGGGATGAGGCAAAAAGTGGCTACTTTTGTTATTATAAGCTGTCTTGGTTAGGGTATCTACTGTTGTAATAAGACATTATAACCATGGCAATTTATAAAGGAAACAAGTTAGTTATGCTTATGCTTCAGGAGGGTTAGAGCCTATAGTGGCAGAGCAAAGGCATGGTGATGGGCGCCTAGAGCAGCAGCTGAAAGGTCACAACTTGATCCACAAATAGGAGGTAGAGAGCACACTGGGAATGACAGGAGTCTATTTAAAACTCAAAGCCCAATCCCATTGACATACCTCTTCCAACTATGTTACAGCTCCTAACCCTTCTCAAGCAGTTACAAGTATTCAAACACAAAAGCCTAAATTTCCTTAACTTATTTGTTTTTTACTTATGTATGTCTAATTCTTGTAAGAATTAAGATGCAACAATGAGGCAGAGGCAGGGATACATGGCTGAGCACTGGCCTGAGTCCCTGGTCCAGATGATAGTGGGGGAGGAGAATCTATATGAGCAAGGGGATGGTGACTATGAGGAAAATTCCCACAGTGATGGCTGGCTGGAGCTCTGGGGAGCTTATTGAATCAAGAACATCTAGGAACCATCAGGAAAAGGAACTAGTCCCTCCAAGGGTAGACAACTGGCACCTTGGAGTCCATTCTCTCCAAAGGAACACCTAACCCAGTCTTGATATTAGGATGAGGAAATCGGACCTGCCTGGAGTGGATGCTGAGCTGATCCACCTTGGGACTTCTTGCCCTTTTGGGGGAGGGATAGCGGGATGGGGAGGAGGGAGGCTGAAGGCTGACCAGGAGGGGTTGGAGTGAAAGGGAGAGGGAGCAAGGGGATACATGAATAAAAAAGACTATTTTATAAATTTTTTTTAAAAAAAGAATTAAGATAAGATGGCTCAGGAGGGAAGCATGCTTGTTGCCAAGCCAAATGATTCTTTGAGTTCTAGTCCCCAGAACCCATATGGCTGAAGGAAATCATCAATTCCCACAAGTTGTCCTGTGACTACTACATTCTATGGAACAGAGGCGGGGAGAGAAGGGAGGGAGGGAGGATAAATAAAAAATTTTTAAAGTTAAATTCAACAAGGTTAAATTAATTAAAATGCAAATGCTTGCTTATAAACCGGAAACTTTGCAAACAATCTAAAGCAAATTCATAGCCATCCAGCATGGGCTACAAGCAAAGGAAGAAGCGAAGAAGCTAAGGCGCCTGAAGAGCACAGCGCAGGAAGCCTTATGGGGAAGGATTACATTTGAGGGACACAGTGCAAATTCAGTGGGAACAAGAGACAATGGAGAAGGGTAACAATAGATGGGGCGGATGGTTGGAAGCCTGGGGAATCCCACTCATAGCCAGGTTTCGGGTGGAAGTGAGTCTCTGGAAAGCAAACTTTCAAGACTGGAATTTGTCTTCTTTCTAAGCTGCCTTTGTATGAGGTGCCCGTTGTATTGTTAAAGCAAGTAGAGCAGACAGAGGGCCGAAACACAAACACTCAAATAATATCTGCAAAGAAACTTCGGGGAAAAAAATACATTGTCTACTTTTAAGTCCTCTAGCACTTTCTTTGAAAAAGGACACTGCACTAAAACAATTTTCTTCAGGAATTTCACTGCTTCCTGAAATACAAGACTAGCAGGAGTTGGATCATTTTGAAGACTGGAGAATGTTCTGAATGCTCACTCATGTGTAGTGGTCACTCCCTTCCAGAGCAGTATTCTTGAAACAAATCCTGTAGCTGTCACCTGTCGGGAGGCAGCTAGAATTCCTCAGCTATGCTTTCACGGAAATCATGCTTTCATGCTTTCATAGTCTCAGAACATGAGCCAAGTACTGCACCTGTAAAAGTAGAGTTTACAAACAGCCAGGAGGGTCCTGTGTGGCTCTGCCTACTGGAGAAAGATATACACCTCCTTAGGAATGAAACTTCTTTCATTGAAAACTCTTTGCCTTCCCAGAGGAGAGGAAATGGGATTAATTGGATTCAGTGTTCCTGATCACCTTGACCCTTGGGTTAAATAGGACAACAGCTTTCTCATTGAATTTTATGACTCTTAGTTGAAATATGAGGTGATTTTAAAGTCAACTTAATGGATAGAAAAAGAAATGTGGGGGTGAAGGACAATGCCCATGTTGGGTATTGAAAATCCCACCCTTGCTTGTAATTCTTTGTATCCCTCTGTGCCTTGTAGTATTCAACAAGGAGGAATGACCAGGGTGCTCTGAGTCATCAGTAAGTCACGGAGATAGGTAACTTTCCTTCTACATTGACTGATGAGCCCAAAAGCTCTGTAAGTTGAATTTTCTGGAAAGCTGGTTGGTGTCAAGTGTCAAAATAAATACCTATTTAAAAATCACTGCTGTTGCTGGTTAAAAAGTTCAAGTGCAATAAAATCAACCTTTAAAAACATTTGAACATGAGGAAGCCAAAACAGTCTGTTTACTGACTATATTTCCAAAGCCAGGCATCCAATTATACCTTTCATATCCACATTTCTTAGCCCTTTATTTTTTTCTGTTCTTGTTGGGCCTTTTTAAAGACCTAATGAATTTTATTTAGTAAAATAAAAGATGAATGATTTACACTTGAAGTCTTACGAAGTCACTTGGATCATAAAACAGCTAAGTGGCATTCATTTCAAAGGCAATGACCATAACAGATGAACATCATTGTTTTCTCATGCATCTAGGCTATGGATAAGCTATACCAAGCTCTGGAAACTGGCCAGGCAATAAGTATTGTATTCATTGTAGGGCAACATGAAACCACAATCTATACTAGAAATCTAGCCTGGGCTGGTTGGTTTTTGCTGACTTGATACAAAATTCATACCAGAGAAGAGAAAAGCCTGAATTGAGAAAATACCTTCCTCAGACATGGCCTGTGTACATGGGGCATTTTCTTAATAAATGATTGAGGGGAGGGGCTCATCCCAGTGTGAGTCATGTCAATCCTGGGCAGGTGATCCACATATTTACATACATATATAAACAGGCTGAGCAAGCCATGGAAATGAAGCCGGTAGGTAGTGTTCCTCCATGGCACCTGCCTCTGCTCTTGCTGAAGTTCCTGTCCTGACTCCCTCAGTGATGGACTGTGATCAGGATGTAAAAACCAAATAAGCCTTTCTATCCTCAAGTTGACTTTGGGGTTAGGGTCAATGGTTTATCACAGCTATGGATAAACCAAAATAGAACATGCCTTCATGGCCCATGTTGTAAGTCTTTTCCTAAAATATAAACAAACATCTACTGACCCCAAACAGGACATTAGGCAAAAGTAAGGGTCCCCCCAAAGTCCAAATATTTTATTGAGGTTACTTATTAAGTATGGGAAGGGGTGACACAGAAGCAGCTATATCACGAAAAGCCACCCCAACATTCATGACCACCCATGAAGGCTCCATGCCTGCCATTCCAAAGCTGCACAAAGCTCTACCGATTGTGGAATCGCTTCTCCCTGGCAGTCCTTACTGTTTCTAGAACCCTGGGAAAGGACCTTGGATAATCCTGTTTCTGCTCTTTGCAGTGGCTGCATATGCTCTAGCCGTAGAAAATACATAGCTTGGTCCAACAGCACAGCAGCAGCAATACAACTGTGGGCTTTGACAAGTCTTGGAAATGAAAAAACATTCATCTAAACATTTGATGGTATACACCAAGGAAGCCATCCCAGCCTAAATTACAGTTTGTGAAAAGTCTTTTGATTGCTGACTCAATTTCTTTGGCTGTTCCTAAGATTATTAGTGTTCATACCCAAATCTCATATCTTCTATAAAAAAATTTCAAATTGTCAGGCTGGAGAGATGACTCAGAGGTTGAGAGCACTGACTGTTCTTCTAGAGGTCCTGAGTTCAATTCCCAGCAACCACATGGTGGCGCAGAACAATCTATAATGACATCTGGTACCCTCTTCTGTATACTGTATACATAATAAATAAAAAGATAAAATATTAAAAATTCAAATTGTCACATATAACAGGTTTTTTTTCAGATGTATTTATTTTATTCATATCAGTGTTTTGCCTGTCTGCATGAAAGCACAGCACATGTGTGCATTTCTCACATAGACCAGAAGAGGGAATAGAATCCCCTGGGACTGGAATTATAAATAGTTGTGAGCCATTGTGTGGGTTCAGGGAACTGAACTAGGGTCCTCTAGAAAAAAACAAGTGCTCTTAACTGCTGAGCCACTGGCCCATCCCTACATCTAACTCCTTTTAATCAAAGTACTTTCCAGGCAACATTCAAGAGAACCCTATACTTTCTGATTGTGGTGTGCTGTGCACTATCACTCAAATACTGAACCCAGAAGAGTGTTTCAGGACATAGGAAGTGACTTAGGTACCCCAAGTTGCTGCTGTGTGGAAATAAAATTGAATTTTATTGATTTATTTTACACCAAAAAACCTCACAGAAACTTTTTTAGAACTCCCTGTTTATAAGTAGTTTATGTTTTAAAAGGTATGAACAAGAAAATTTCATCTGAAGATACAAAGACTTGTAATCTTTTCCAACTTGAATGCTGCTTTTAAATATATTTTTACTTATCCTTTGGGAATACATGTATTTTGGTCATACCCATCCCTCAACTGTTCCCTCCACTCTTCCCATACTACCATGCCTCCCCCTAGACTTCATATTCTCTTTTTTATCTGACTGAGTCCAATTAGTGCTAGCAGAATGTGCGTAAGTGTAGAGCCATCTACTAGAGTAAGAGCAACTACCAGAGGCTACATTCCTAATGAAAACTGACTCTTCCTCCTTTGGCAATATCAATGGCCAATAGCAGATAGGAATGGAGCTTCCTTGAGCCCCTCCCCAATACACATGGGAATTTGGACTGGCTTGATCCTGTGCAGGTATTTTTTCATGTGTCTGGGAACATCATTGCTTCATTGCAGTTATCCATGGCCTCCTGCTCCCTGAGTCTTGGGGATGGGGTGATGATATAGACATCCCCTTTAAGGCTGAGTACTCTCTTATTCTCTGCATGTTGACCAGTTGCAGGTCTCTGTACTAATCACCATCTACTGGGAAAAAAAAAAAAAAAAGGCAACCAAAAACTCCTTTTATGATGGCTGAGAGATTCACTATTCTATGGGTATAAAGATAAGTATTTAGATGTCAGTTTGATACTATGTTAATTTATCTAAATAATAAGAGTAGGAACTCTCCTAGGTCCTACAACTTAGCTAGCCACAGGTTCTTGGCATAGGCTACAACATCAGGCATAAATTTTATCCAACGGTGTAGGCCTTAAATCCAATCAGAAATAGTTTGGTGTAGGCTTCCTTTTCTTCCAGTGTCATGGGCCACCAACTCACACAGGCAAAAGAAGCAGAAGCTGCAAGCAGGGTTTGCATAAGCATGAGTATGACAGAAAATACTTCTAGGAGTCTCTTCAGGGAGACAGACCATTTTAGTGTTTCAGAATTAAGGCATATAAGGGCTCTTACGGTTACAGGTAGGAAGGACTGGTTGGTCATAACACAGTACCAAATTGTCATATGGGTAAGAGGAAAAATGATGTGTTATCTAATTATTCTTATAAATAAGAAATTGGGAATCAGATATTGGGATAAGAACCTGAATGATCAGAGCAGTGGAGAAGCAACCAGTGACCTCCATTCTCTTTTATTTCTCCATCCAAAAGGCTAAGATCCCCTCTCAGCCTTGCCATATTACTTCCTGTCTCCTCTATGTCTATAGTCCTCCAAACCTCTATGATTAATTTAGGTCAGCTAGTAGCTGGCTCTGCCTGATGACTCCAAGCAACATTTATTTGTCAGAACACAATCAAAATATCACACAATGAGAAAGAGTAGGATTTATTGCTGAGTCATTCAGCATTGCAGGGAGTTCTATGCAAACTCATCCTTCAAATAAGGTCAGGAGTTTGAGCTTAGAGACACTCTCAAGTAAGGTTAGTGGAGAAGAGGAAGCCCCCAGAGAGAAAGAAAGTCCTCCATTTTGTGCTGAGCTCAGAGAGCTATTCAGACATGGCAGATTAAAACCTTCCTAGCAGGGTTCTCCAACAGTTGGGTTTCCCCTATAAAATCCATTCCACAATCTCACCAATGGCCACATCTTGATAGGATGGTCATTATTTTGACTGTCTATAGTGGAGTTATGTTATTGAATTATAATTAATTGTCCTGCCTATTGGTTTAATAAAAATGCTGATTGGCTGAAGGCAGACAGGAAGTGTAGGTAGGGCTTTCAAACTAAGAAAACTCTGGGAACAGGTAGAGCAGAGCAGAGATGACAGATAATTGCCAGTGAGAAGAGATGAGAAGAGATGCCAGGAGACGCAGAGGAAAGAAGTTGAAATGCTGCTGAGAAAAGGTACTGAACTGCATGACTGAACAAGATAAGAATCATGAGTTGAGGTAAGATGAAGGAGTTAGCAAATTATATGCCTGGGCCCTAGGTCAATCAGTATAAAATTAATGTAAGCATCTGTGTGTCTCTGTGGGACTGCAGGACTTCAGGACTGTGAGACTGCAGGTCTACATGCGGGTCTGTGGGCCAGAAGCCTCATATAACAACTGTCAGTCTTCACAACTGGGTACTATTGCTTATGGCTTCTTCCCCAGTAGCCTGTGTCATATCATCCTGCACTATGAAAGCTAGCTAAAGAATTTTGATATAATATTTTGTCAACTGTCGTGGCTCATATCTCTAGTGCAGTGTTGGGTAGAAAGGACAGCAGTGGCCATCTTTGTATTGTTCCTGACATTAAGGGAAAGCAATTGATGTTCATCACTAAGCATGGTATGAGTTAGGAGGATTTCCTGTATGTTTATCTTTTGATTCAGAAAGTTCCTTTTCATTCCTAGTTTCTTCTGTGCCTTTAGTAAAGAAATTTTTGAAATTATTCATATGCTTTTTCTCTGATTGTTGAAATTAGTGGGTTTTTTTATTCTTTTCCTTTGTTCTGTAGATAAGCTGTATTATATTCATTGATCAACAAAAGTTAAAGCAACTTTGTGTTCCTAATATAAATCAGACTTGTCCACAGTATATAATTCTGTTTAGTCACTAGATTTCTTAAATTTTATTAAGAATTCTTGTGTCTATAGTCATTAAAAAATATGTCTGTGTATTTCTTAGGATGTTTGTATTCCAATGACAAAAAAAAGATAGAAAATACTTTTGCTATTTTTTAAGACTTTGAGAGGGAGTAGTGCTAATTAGCCATCCAACATTTGCTGGAATACACCAGAGAAACTATTCTGGCCTGAATTATACTTTGTAGAAAGTCTTATGATTATAGGCTCAATATTTTAAATTGCTCCTGAGGGTACTACTGTTTATACTCAAAAAGGGTGACATCTTACAACAGATATTTGCTAGCTTCTGGATCTAAAGGCTAAAAGACTTGTTGACAAGTCTGTCGAGGTTCTGAAATTGTACCACAGAATCTTTCTCTGTGTTTCTGGCTTCTGGTATTTTGCAGAAACCATCAGCACCCTTTGGCTTGGACAGACACATAACAGGCAACCCAACCTTCTCCATCGGCACATGGGTATCTTCCCCTCCCATGTCACCACTCTGTCCCTATCTGTGCCTGTCTCGCCTTTAATCTGAAGAACTACAGTCATATTAGATTAGGGAATCCATTTGTTCTCTATATGAGCTCATATGAGCAATTACTCTCTGTGGTAACTTTATTTTCAAATCAGATTTCTTTCTGAATTACTGAGCTAGAACTTCAATGATTCTTTTCCACAATTCAACCAGGGACATTTTGGAGGAGGGTAGGGTCTACATCCAACTTTCTATTCCCACACAGATATTTTTATATTCCTTTTCTTCTTGAAGTATCTTAATCATTTGATTCATTAATATGAAATTTTCTATGTTATATAAATTGTCTAATATGTTGATATGTGGCCATTTGGAGTGTGTTACTATATATTAGTTCTTTTTGTTTCTTCTGGGTCAAAATATCTGACAAAGGCAACTTGAAGGGACCAGCTTTGCTTTGGTGCACCATTTGAGGCTACAGTCCATCATGGCAAAAAGGCATGGTGACAGGATCTTGAGGAACTTTGTCATGTTACAACAGAAATCAGGAGACAAAGAGAGTAGATGATGCTCAGCTCACTTTCTACTGTTTATTCTGACCAGTACCCCACCATGGGGCAGTTTTGTTCATATTTAGGGTAGGTCTTCTCACCTCAAGTCAACCCATATAGAACTCCTTCACAGATCTCCTCAGAGATCTGTCTCCTTAATAATTCTAGAGCCTATTCAGCTGGCAATCAACACTAATGATTACAAGTTATTATGATTATTTTTATTTCTATGGTCAATAGCAGTGATATCACTTTTCAGCTTGATTTTATTAGCTTGAATGTTCTCTCTTGTTAGTATTCAAATTATTACATTTATTTACCATGTTTGTATGTACATGCAAGTGTATGCCCTGGCACATGTATGGAGATCAGAGGACAATTTGTAAGAATTTGTTCTCTCCTTCTATGAGGGTTCCAGAGATCTAACTTAGACCGTCAGGCTTATCAACACGCACCTTAACTGACTGAGCCACTGGCCAGTCCATTTCTCTTGATCATTCTAGCAAAAACATCTGCCAACTTCCTTAATATGTCCAAAAAGAATTTAGGTTTTGCCAATTCTCTTCATTATTTTTCCACTTTTTGTAAACTTGTACTCTCATCTTCAGGGCTTTTTTTTTCTGTCTTGCTTACTTTAGATTATTCTGCTTTTCTTTCTCAAGAAGTTTAAAGTTCAAGGCTGGACCACTTGAGATTTCTTTTAATAAAGGCATTTACAGCACAAATTTCCCTCTGGCCCTCCTTTAACTAAATTTTATAAGTTTTTACAGTAGCTTTTTTTCTCATTTATCTCACAGTATTTTCTAATTTCTTTGTGTAGTTGTTTTTTATCATTGGTTGTTATCTAGGAATATATTTTCTAATTTTGATTCATGCTATTAGATTCCAGTTTGTATTCCTTTATGACTGTAGTAAATGTTTTGATGATTTCAATATTTTTTATCTATACTAATTTATGATCCAATATATTGTTCTATCCTGAGGAAAAGTATACATTAAAGATGAGTAGGTATCAATTGCTTATGGGCAGTATATTCTATAGATGCCTGTTCAACCTTTTTGTGTTAATTCAAGTTCATCATTTCTTTGCTGGTCTGTCCATAACAGAAGGTGGTGTTTGAACCTCCCAGTTAGCATTATTGTGCCTTTTGTTTGTCCTACTACTATAATCAGATTCTCAAGACCTTATTGTGAGAGGCATATCTGTTTATAACTATATTTTCTTGACAAATGTCTACTTTATTTTCTACTTCTGTGAAAAACACTATAACCAAAAGTAAGGCTTTTGAAAGGCTTAAGAAAGAAAGGCTTTATTTGTCTTGCCCTTCTACATCACATTCCATCATTGAGGGAAGTCAGGGCTATATTTCACACAAGAATTTGGAGTCAGGAACCAGAGTAGAAACTATGGAGGAATTCTGCTGATTGGCTTATTCTCTATGTGTAGGATGATGCTTTTGTACACTGTAAAGATTTGTTACTGGTATTGGTTTAATAAAATGCTGATTGGCCAGTAGCTGGGCAGAAAGTATCTCTACTTTCCTGGGCAACCAAACAAGGAGAATTCTGGGAAGAGGAAAAGCAAAACAGCAGTTGACAGCCAGACACAGGGAAGCAAGATGAGAATGCTGGACTGAGCAAAAAGATACTAAGCCAGGTGGCTAAACATAGATAAGAATAGTTTGATTTAAACAAAATAGCCAGTTAGCCTGAGCCTGACTCAGCATTTACTATATTATTAATCCCCTGAGTCAATTACTTGGGAAATGGCTGCTGGGTATTTGAGGGTTTCAGATCAAGACAATAACATCTGACTACATCTATGGCTTTCTCAGGTTTTTTTCCCATATACCAACCTAGGACCACCTGTTCAAGGATGGCTCTGTGGGGTCACCACAACATGAAGAACTGTATTAAAGGTCACAGCATTAGGAAGGTTGAGAACCATTGGTCTAAGAGGATATGGGAAGCAAAATATGAGAAGTAGCAACAGCTTTAAGCCTAGGCAGCGAGCAAAAGAAACATATAATATATTGTGACTCTTGTATATGAGGAGACAAACTAGAACAGGGCTTTTACATCACCATACAAACGGAGATTTCAGATTCGGAACATTCCTCCCCCAACTACAGAAGCCATTGATGGTTATGGTGGGGTGGG